>VXBC01012018.1:3899-56435 GCA_013399945.1 Ploceus nigricollis
CTGCGTGTGTCCTGCTGACATCCAGCACCCTCCTGCACACTCTCGCCTTGGCCCCACAAGCATAACTCAGTGTGTTTAGTTTGCTGGCAGTTTTAAGCTTCAAGTTTCATCACCCCCTAATCACAGTATATTCCATCGAGCAGAATGGTACACATGGATGACATTGTGTAAAGATTGTTTCAGTGATAAAATACCCCCAGTGTTTTACAGTTAAGAAGAGGGCTATAAATAGAGCTTCACATTATACTGGTCCAAAACAGAAACCAGAGCTCCTCCCAAGCTTTGGATAACATCTTCTAACCACTTTTGTGATTACTGTTACAGACGTTTGTGAAGAGAACAAGCTATTAACACCGAAATTGGCATTGCAGGGAAATCTTTTGCATTCCTCTCTCCCACCCATGACTGGTGGGGTTGGTGGGCAGAGGCTGTCCCTCAGCACTGCTGAAGGTGCTGCAGGGGAGCCAAGCTCTGGCCCTTGCCAGGTGCAGTCACACAACCCCAGGCCTCTGCTGATCTATAATTCAGGTGCTTGCTCACTTTCTGTAATAGCTTTTCTATTTTTAATGGGAAGTGATGGACCTGTCAAGGTATTAGAAATATTTTTTTTCCCAGGTTTTCATTTTCTTTAGTAATAATAACATGGGCTGGGAAGCTCATGGTGCACTTTAGAGCTAAAGTGCTTGGCAATCATGGGAGTTTCCACAAGACCTTATTTCTTTACACTTTGTGTTTGTGTCAGACGAGCAGATAAATGAGGACATGGACTAAGTTCAGTGTGGTATGTGGCTGCCTAGCAGTGTATGAGGGAGGGTTACAGAGGGGGCCATCAGCTCACTGACAAACCCCTGAAAACCTGGGAGGAAGCTCAGCACAGAGGGGAGGCTGCTGGGCTGAACAGATTCAGGTTATCACTATATATGTTGTGAGATATATAGATATATATATCAGGGCTTTAGTGTGGGGTCTTTTCAGTCCTCCTCCCTTTTCTGTGAGACTGAGTGGTCTGTGGGTGGAAGGAGCATGGTCTGCCTTTGCAGACTGGTTCTCCCACCTGGGAGCTGGTTTGTGTTGAGCTGGAGTACCAGCTGTGTCCTGGCTGCCTTGGGAGCAGTCTGCTAACTCTGAGGAGATCTGCCCAGCTTAGAAATTAATTCTCTACAGAATGCTGGAGGTTTTTTTAACAAGATCTAACTGTAAATATCTGTAAACTATAAATAGACAAAGCACTGAACTAAATGTGCCAGAGTTTGTCTTAGCTGTCAGACTAATGCAGATCTAACCAGCCACAGACTATTACTCTGAAACTGGTTTTTTTCCTCCTGTATGCTCAAATTATTCTGAATTTGCTCTCATGTTATGCTAATCATAGTCTCTATTACTGAGATATAATACTTTAATTTATTTTTCTTGTGGTTTCTCAGTATGCTCACCCGGACAATGAATCAGCCAAACACAGCATTGGGTTGGCCAAACCACCTGGGATTTGAAGGTGTTTTTCTTTGTTCCTCTTCAGTCAGAAGTGGAGGTGTGCTCAGGCAAGTGTTGCATGAGGCAAGGGAAGCCCTGAGCAACACTTTGGGCTTGCAGTCAGTATTAAGCAGTCGCAAGTGAGAGCTGACTTTCTGCTGGTATTTTGTTTGTTTGTTTTGGAAGCTCTTACACACTTGTTTGAATTCCTTACTGAGATACAAACTGGGAGTTTCACCAGTAATCTTAAGAGTTATTTGATAGGCAGGCTCAGGAGCTCCGTTTTTCCTGGCTCTAAAACCAAATATTTGTGGGACCACTTGAAAAAGCTGCAGCCCAAATTACCAGCTTTTAGTGCAACTAGAGCAAGGTGAAGAGACTTTATCTGATTGCCTCTGGCATTTTCTCCAAAGCCACTTGTTTCTCAGTAGCAGAAATATCTTGCCCAATTGGGATGCAATAATTTCAAAGCAAGTAAAGGAAACTGCAGCTGCTCAGCTGAGTCAGCCAAAGGTAAGCTCTGCAGGGGAGAAAATGTTTTTTTATTATCTTCTAGTGGCAAAATTACTACAACAGCCTGCAGGAAAAGATTAGATTATAATAGTAACAAAAACATCTGTTAAATTCTCAGCTCAGTGTATATTTAGTGCATGTTTGGAAAAGAAGAAAAAACAACCTAGGCATTTGATAGAATTCTTTTGACTAAAACTCAATATTTAGATTCAGTTTGGGATGTTAGGAACCCACTGTGATCATAGGATAGACAGTGGTTTTAACTAATTGACTACATGGGGCATTTAATCAGTGGACAGGACAGCTTTTAGCAATGGAGATCTTATTGAATTGAGCTTGGCATACTGTGACCTAATGAAGGAATAACACAACTTGTATTCATCATCCAGGTTGCTTGTAGGGATGAGTGACCTCTGTCCTGAGTGAGAGTGTGAGGGGATGAATGTTTGTCTGGTCTGGCTCTCGGGGGATTTTGATAATCAGCCTCTTCAGGAATGTGTGACTTGCCATGACTGATTTGTGTCTCTGAAGCCCTACCAGCTTCATCTGCCTGCTTTAGAAATGAGTTGTTCCAAGTCTGACAGTGCAGAAGTCACCTCCATGCTCAGCTCTGTCAGTAGAGGCTGGAACTCAGAGTGCCAGTTTCCAGATTCTCACTGGTGCACATGCCTTGAGGCTGCTGCCCAGCAAACCTGTTTCAGAGGCTGCTTGTGCCTTAGGGCATCTCTCAACCCTCGTGCAGGAAATTACCCACTTCTTGAGTGGCTCTGGGAGCCTGGCTGCAAAATGATTGTCCAAGTGATGAAAGTATTCCTGAAAGCAACCTTTGCTTGCTCCTCTGCCTTTTGCATAAAGCAATGCTCAATCAACGAGCCTTTGTTTTTTACAGAGGCATTGCTGTGCTTTGCATGTGTGCAGCACTTCATCCTCAGGATCTTGAAATGCAGCATAAATTCTAATAACTGTGAGGGTTTGTACCCTTCTCATGGGGAGTTCCACTCAGAGGGTTTCATTTGGTCACACGGTGCTTGGTCACTGACACAGCAGTGGGTTATTGGCTCTTGTCTTCAGTAGCAACGGGCTCTGGCTCAGAGTGAATCAGCTGGGAGCTGAGGAACATCCCCCAGAGCTCCTGACTCACAGCCCCGTGTGCCTCACCACAGGGCCATGTCCCAGCTCACGAATCTCAGTGACCCTTGCAAAAGCTCTTCTGTGCAAGGATGACAAAGCCTCTCACATTTGCAGATTCTAAAGTCACAAGTTTGTCTTGGTGTTTGCTGCACCCTTCCCTGCTCCATGAGTACAGTGCTGTAGAGTTGGAACTTCAGTCTTGAATAACCAATAATGATCAATAATTTCTGAGTGGATCGAGTGGGTTGCTCGTGATGAGTCTCCAGGTTGCACCCAAAGCTGCCCAGTGCAGGGACTCACAACAGGGGAAGCTCAGAATCTGAGCTCTGCTCAGGAGCAGGATGGGTGAGCACACATTGATGAACAAGCAGGAGCCCTGACATGCTGCAGCCCCTGTTTCTGAGCAGTGTTCCCCAGTAGTGGGAGCAGGCTGGGGTTGAAATACAAAAGGTGAAGGTGAGGAAAAGCTGAGGTAAGAGATGATAAAATGTCAGGACTGTGAGAAAATGCAGGTGTTCAGTGCAGAGAGGGATGTAATATTAGAACAAAATGTATGAAATTAATGTGGGAAAAAAGAGGTGTGTCTAGAAAAATTACTGAATGCATTTTTCAGCATGCTATGAGGGAGTGCTTGCACCTTCTGAGCTCAGCCTTCCTTCCTGAAGGCACCATTCTGGGCACGTTCTTCTGAACTCTGTTCCTACTGCTGCTACTCTATCTGAACAGTGATCTCATATTCAGTGTGCTTTTATTGCACAAGATAAATCATGGTGAACAAATAACTGGTGAGCAAGTGTTTCAAAGACTAAACTGAGGTAGATTAGCCATTTCAAATATTTAAATAGGGAAAAAGCATGGGGAACAAGAGTGTGATAATCACTGGTTAATGCAAAAAAATGTAAATGTCTGATTGACTGATGAGTCAAAGACAAATAAAAGAGTGTCATTCCTGAACCCTGCTTTGCCTATGGTTATAGCTTCTGTTTGTGTGAAGAGCATGCTTTGGTCTCTTCCCTTTGTAACTGCTACCCAGGCTGAATGTGTGCATTGCTCAGAAAGGAAAAACCTTCTCTTTGCAAGGGACCTTGGCCCATGTCAGTGTCTTTTGTGCAGGAAGGCATCTGCTGCCATTGCCTGGGGAAGGCTCATGCATTGAGTGTGCGTGCAGAGAGCTCTGTGAAGGGGGAACAAAAAGGGAAATCTTTGTTTCCTTTTGTTACCTTCAAATATAAGGGAACACAGCCAGGTGTGGTTTTTTCCCAACGTGTTCTGCTGACATCCTGGAAACCAAGAGAGCAAACCTCAGCTTGGCTGAGATCCCCATCCATTGACATGCTGGATCTTTAAGTGCAGAGGTGCTGATCTGAACGAGGAATTGGGGATTTCTTCTGCAGTAGAAGAGGTTTATTGGCTTTTAGAGATTGTGTTGCTGCCTGGGTGGTGCAGGATGTATGAGATGTGACACAGAGGATGCATGAAGGATCACACTTTAATTTGTGAAGTGTAAAAATTATTGTCTGGTTGAGAAATGAGAGGGATGTTGTGTAATAGGAGGTTTGTGGTTGCTGTTGGGGGACATCTGAAGGAGGAGTTGAGGATTCTGCTCTGTATTTCAGCTCAAGCTCTGCAAAAATTGTCCATGTCCAGGTGGTACTATTCTGCCTTTTTGGGAGAGTTTTGGAAGAGTTAACATTTTCCTGAGATTTCTCTCTTGCTGATGTACTGAAATGCAGGAGGCTTTGATTTTCTTTTTCTTTTTTTTTTCTTTTGTTTTTGCTTTTGTTTTATCTGTTCCCAGAATGACATATTTCATCTCTAACCTCGCCCCTGAAGAGCAGCTGGGGGGAGGCAGGAGAAGGCACTGCAGGTTGGCTCTGTACCATTTGGGTTGTTTGATTTCATTAGCCTGGGAGCCTTCACAAATGCCTCAGGCCATGCACCTCCTCGTGGACCCAACTTGGGAGAATCTCTTGCGCTGCTGCATGCATTAGCCTTCATTAATACAATTAGCATAATAGCGATTAGCATTCATTATTCCCAGCAAAAAGATAAAGGCAGTAATACATATCTCTGAATCGAATTCCTCAGCGCCTTGTCTTGGGATTGCTTTGTTTTGGAGTTGTTTGCTGTTTATATCCTTCCATCTTCTAGGAAAAAAAGAAAGCCACGTAATTGTAAAAGTGTTTGGGTCAAAGAAATGCCCCGGGATGATCTTTCAGGCATGCTAAAGAGGCGAAGTGATCTATGGGACCCTCGCAGCTCGCACAGCCACTCAACAGTCGAAACTGCAAACTTCATCTTCTTCAAGCACAAAAGCTACTTAGTTTCCCCATGTTGAAGACTTTTTATAATAGCAATAAGACAACTCTAGAGAGAGCCATCTAATATTAACTCCAGGGAGTAATCATCTAATCACAATCTGGGGGTGATTTGAAGCACTCATCTGGACCAAATGCCTCACAACACCCCAGGAGTGGTTTTATTGCATGATAGCAGTACCCCATTGAGCCTTATTGCTTAATTAAAAACAAATTCCCAAGTAATTTTTTTGCCTTTCCATAAAAACACAGTAGTACATAGCATGTATAAAACATCCATTAAATGATGGTAGATGCAAATTTACATTGTGAGATACAATCCGTTCCTTTACCACTTGGGGTTGAAGTTAAATGTAAAACCATTTTCTATAATCTGTGCACTGCTGTGTTTAGAGAGGAATAAATATGGGAAAGAGAGGTTCATTGTAGGATGCCTTGTTTTTATTAAGTGATATGTTTGGTCCCTTACAAAGGAATTCAGATTCTCATTCATCTTGCAGACGCAGGAGTCAGGCATCATTGTGGCCTTTTCTGCTTCTGCCTGGAGATTTCCTCAGCTTGCACCATTTCAGGGCAGCACTTCCAGGAGTGCTGTCCTCGTGTCTGGGGTTTCCGTGGCTCTCTGAGCAGAGAGCAGAGCTGGTGCTGTGTTTGGGACCCCGCAGCTCACTGAGCAGGGGTGCCCACGTGTGTCTGTGGGCTCTGCAGTGCGGCAGGGACTGAGCCTGGTGCGTGCACGGTTTATCCCCTGCGGGTGGTGCTGACCTCAGGCTGCACTGCCTGTGGCTGGGGTGTCTCCATTCCTGCAGGTTCCCTGGGAAAGCTGCTGCAGCTGTGCAAGGGACCCTGCTCTGCTAGGGACCAGAGTGTGCTTGGGGAGAGTGTGAAAGTCCTTCCAGCTTCTGTAGAGGAATGCCTGGGCTCCCTGACACCTCTGCGGAGTGCATTCATAGCCCCAAGGACTCGGAGAGCTGTTTACATGTGAAAAGAATAAGATGAATGTGTCCTTACAAACAGAGCATGAGGATCTGCTTGTAGATAGGGCCAGGGACTTACAGATAGGGAAGGAGGGAAGAAACCATCAGTTCCAGAAAATGTTACTAATTGACACAAACTGTTGCTCATCCAAGGCCGTGTTAAATTCCTGGACTTACAGAAAAAGGACAAAGGCTTGATACAGTTATGAACAGTGTTTTGTTACAAAATTAAAAATAAAGGGGGGGAGTGCATTACAGGGGGCATGGAGCAGAGGATTCAGGGAGTCTGTACCTTCAGAATACCTCAGCCAGTGGGGAAAGGAAGAGAGTGATATGGCCAGGAGCTTAGGATAAAGAGGGGGCTGCATCCCCAACAATGTGAGAGACCCTCTGGGAAATGCCCTGTGGCTCCCCATTTATTCAGATAAAGTTACAGGGCCCCTCTGTCTCCTTTTTGGACACAAACCTCTGGTGTTATGGGGTTTTCTGTACGCATGTTACAGGCAGAGGAAGCAAATCCAACTTTTTAAATGTTTATTGAAAATCATACAGGGAGTGATGGAGCCACTGCTCAGAAGTCCTGGCAGCCAAAGCTGTAATTGGGCTTTTGGCCACAACACTGAAATAAATGGGGGGAAAAAGGGTTGATATGACATTTTCCTCAGATTTGTTTCTTGGGTTGCCTTTAATTGAATGGAGACAATCTTGCAAGTACAAATTTTTAAATAAAAGCTGAGATTGAATAGTAACTATTACTCTGGTTGTTCCAGGTGCTGGAGCCTTCTCATGGTATCTACAAGCACAGGATAGAGGATGACACTTTGTCAGTCTCTCCCACTGAGGGCTCCACTCAGTGTTGTGCACATCCTTCTGGTGTTCCCTGTCACATGGTGGTTCCCCAAGGAAGCAATGGGTATCTGCTGCTGATAGGTTGCACATTTGGGGTTATAGAGGCAGTGTGCTTTCTCCTGTACTCAGATTTTGTAAAAAATAATGTTGAGGGTTGTTTTTTGTGAACACTTTGATAGAATGCTTTGCTGACTTCCTTTTTAATGTGCCATTAGAGAGGTGTTAAATGTTATGGTGGAGGATTTGTTATGAAGAGGTTGCAGCATTGTACTGAGAAAATGGATGAGAGTGAACTGTTGTCTGCTTCTGCTGCCTGAGAACAGTCTGAAAGAGCAGCTGAAAGAATAAATAAACTTGTGTGTTTAAAACAGTTCTGTACTAACCAGGGACATTGCCAGGTCAGAAAAGGACATGAAAGGATCTGATAGTGTTCTTGAACAATAAACATTTTTACCTGACAGATCTCTGCTGGCATTATTAGGAATGCCATTATCTTGCTTTGATCTGACTCTCTAGGACTGGCTGCTCAAACAGCTGACCCAGAGCAAGCAGCCAACAAAGGAAAGCCCTAATGGACTTTAATACCTTTAGTGAAGGGCTTCTCTTCCCATCAGATGTGTGTCATTTTACAAAGGCCCCTTTCATCTTAACGTGCCTGCTGGAGATGGCTGGCAGCGGTGGGACCAGCACAGCCCCTGGCTAAGGCAGGGCTTGGCGGAGTGGCTCTCACTTGCCCAGCCCTGTCCCCCTGTCCGGCTCCGGCTGGAGCTGCCGGGGATCAGCAGCGCTCCCTGCCTGCCCTGCCTGTGGAGCAGCGGCCCCTGTGCAGCCTGGGTGCTGGGCAGGGGTGGCTCTGCTTCAAAACCTACTGCAAAAAAACCCCGAACAGACAGTGAGAGATGCCCTACATGGCTGGTTTTTAGTGGGTTTTTTGGTTTCTTTTTTTTGTTGTTGTTTGTTTGTTTGGGTTTTTTTGTGTGTGTTCTTGTTGTTTTTTGGGGTTTTTTGGTCTTGTTTTGTTGTTTTTTTGGTTGGTTTTTTTAGGTTGTTTTGGAAGTAGGTTTGCAGCAGAACCAGGGGTTTTATTTGCCTGCTGGGGTGGGCAAAGGCACACCTTGGTCATGTGAAATACCAGCCTTACTCTGACTGCAGTCAGAGTTAGCAGAGTACAGACCTAGCCTGTTCTGTCATCTGAGCACATATAGCTAAGCTGTAGGACACAGAATAAAAATTATATCTGCTTTTATTTGGCCTTTTAAGATGAGAAGTGAGGAGTCAGTGAGGAATCATCTTGTGTTGATGATTCTGGGATATTTATGATTCCCTTTAAGAGTATATCCTTCCACTGAGGAAATGAAGAATGTGATATTTTAGCTGCTGGAAATGCCTGGCTTAGTTTGGTTCTGTTTCCCGATTTCATTTTGACATGGTAGGCAATTCAGAAAATATATTTGCAGCAAGGAAAATGGAGTTGTTATGGAAACATCTGAGCGAGGCAGCTGACACGGGTAAGGCAGGCACCAGATTCGCTGCACACACAGACACACTAAAACAGCGAGTTCATGTAAGGTAAGGGAGCAGTTTCTAGGCACTGTCTGCTTCCTGGGTGGGTTTTCTAGCACAAGAGGGAAAAAAAAAAAAAGAAAACCACTTTAAAACTATGAGCATGTGGCTCCATCTTCTGGTACCAAAGCAAAGTGTGTTGCTTTGGATACAGACAGAGGTGAGATTTCTGTATCATTTTTATGTTAGCTTCTACGAAAGCAACAACAAACCCAGCAGCAACAATAACAGTAATGAATTAAAATACCTGTGCCCTAGAGCCAAGCTACGAGTAGATTTCCTGAAGCTACAAACCATTCTGCTGGGAGAAAACTGCCTTTTGAAACATTCTCTTAGATGTTTAGCCCCCAGGTGGACTCTCTTCTACAGCACGACCCTGCTCTCCTGTGTGCGAGCAGTGTTTGCCAGCGTGGGCTCTCGCAGGCAGCCTCGTGCCTGTAGGTGCTGCTCCCCTGCTCTTGGCCGTGGGATGCATTTCTTTGTTTCCCCCTGCAACAGCATCTTTGGCAAAGCAGCTCAAATTCCTGATGCATCCTCATGGAAATGCTAGCTGGGTAGAAGCAGGAATGAATGGCTCTTGGAGGCAGACTGCCAGGAGTCAAAGGAAAATAAAGCTGTTTTATTACCTCAGCAAACAGTGAAGGTTGTTACAGCGCATATTGCGCATGCTTAATTGAGCTTGATTACTCAATCTGTTCACCTTAGCAACTCATTTTGGTTTAATCAGAAGTAAGTCCTTGTTCAAAACCAGGAGGTGTTATCATTTGCTGGGTAAACCTTGGGTTTTCTAAATAATCCTAAAGAAGTGCCCCAACTTTGCTGCTTTAGAACAGCACCCAACACAGCTAATCAGAACAAAAGGTAATTATCTTGTTGAGCTGCTGTCCTAAAGCTGTTGTCTGCAAGTCGTTGCAAACAGGAGGCACTGCTCTGTAAATGCAAAATTAGAACTATGAACCATGTGTTTTACTTGCTTTATTCTGTGTACATATGTAAGTATGTTCTTTTTTTCCCCTGGATAGTGAGCCTAGCATAAAAGGACCCCAGATGCTCTGTATAAAGCACTACTTTGCAGTCCAAAGTACTTCATGGCAGAACTGTAGCAGTGAAGGTGAGGGAATATAAGTGTAATGGCCCTGTGCTTGTGTCACTCTAAGATCATTACCATGAGTGATAAGTTACTTGCATGCAGCATTTATCTGTGGGGAGGGTTGTGTGGAGACCTGCTTGGAAAGAGTGCATTCCTGTATGGCAGGGAATCATAGCACAAAAATCATTCCTAAAGTAAGCACGAGTCAAGGCTTCCCATCACAGCTCAGCAGCAAGGCTGTGGATCAACACGAGAGGTGAAACCAGCCTTTACTCTTCACTGTGGTGCTTTTAAGGCCCCACACAGAGGGAAGCATTTTAAATGGCCACAGGCTGTGCTGATAAAATACAATTGCAACCTCCATAGCTGGTATTTAGTGTTTCTAACCTGTCCGTGAGGCTGGGGTACCTTGGATTTCCCCTTGGCCCTACCTGAGTTTTTCTCTTGAGGCTGCCTTCAGTTCCTACAATCTTTTTTCCCCTCTCCCTATATTTCACCTTCAGTTTCATCCTGTTTCAGTTCATCCTTTGGTGAAACCAAGCTCTAATTCCCAGAGTCTGTGTCTGTCTCCATGTCCTGTGGATTATTCAAAGGGATCTGCTCACCTTTCTGACAGATGTCACAAGGGTAGCACCTTTCACTGACACTACCACTAAATAAATACTACAGACCTCTTTTATTAGGAAGTACAAATCCTACCCGGAGTGTGTTTGATAAATCAGATCTTTTGCAGACATCTGGAGATTGTATTTGCAAATCCCCAGCCAGCTTGTTTTGTAGTCATTGTTACCATAATTCAGGTTAATGTTGTTGCCACTTTTTACTTGCTAAAACACATGTGGTGCTTTATTGCTTAAGAAAAAAAAAGTGGCTGCCTTGGAACAGAAGTTCTTTTAAAACCCTTCCTGAAAGTTTGCTGTTTGGAGAAACAAATGTCGAATCAATTGTCCTGTCTTTGAATTGCCATTCTGAAAATGCAAGCTGTGAAAAGAGATTACTTGGGCTCTGCAATGGGGAGAGTGTAAGAGTCTAGACTGAGAATTATGTACCAATGGAGACCTAAAATAACAAGTGGAACAAGTAAACTTTTAGCTTTTCCTGTAAAGATTTACTTAAAAAATATTAGATCCCAAGCAAGGCTGCTCATGCCAAGTTTTAAATCTCATTTGAATTTTTATAGCTGTTATAATCTCTGATATATAACCTTGGAAATAGGGTCTCGTAACAGAAATGCCAAGTCCCTTGACTACTGCCTCACAAAAAAGAGTTGCTGTAATAGGCTGCAATTCTGAGACAGGTTTGCAAGGCTGGCTTATGTCTGCATATCATCATTCAAATGGGTCTAAGCTGGGCTCTTCACATTATTTGAGGTTATCTGTGTGTACGTGAGCAGCCGTGTGCAGCTGTGCCAGCAGTGCCAGCCTGCCGAGCAGAGCAGCACAGCCCAGCATGTCCTTATCCACAGAAATGCTCCCACAGGGACAGCCTTGGAGCCTGGGCATGCTGGCAGGAAAAGTAAAGAACAGCTCATTTTCTGTTTTGCTGTCCTTATTCTTCTTCATTTCTGCACAGAAGAAAAGGAAGTTCCCAAGGAGCCAAAAGGATTCCACATGCCAGTGCTCTTTTCCCTCTCATTATCATACGCTTGCAATCAAACTCTAATTTTTGAAATAAAAAACCTGCAGGATTCTTTATTGGGACTATTAAACCTTCAATCTTCATTATTTAGGACGGCTACTTACCTTTTACTCAATGAAGCCATAATGCAACTGCTCCTATAAAAACTATTGAAATGGCTACTGTGGCAGTGAGTAGATTTTCCTCCGTGTAAAATAATCTTCTGTGAGTAAGACATAACTATCATTCACATTAATTAGGCAGCCATATAATGGGGTGTTCAATAGCTATTACATCATTTAAATTCTTCAGTGAGCACCTCAGCCACCCAAGAACTATCCAGCTGAACATTTCTGAGTCCATAATTTTGAAATAATCCTGTAGAGGAAGAATATGCATGGCAGAGTGTTGCAGACAATTTCACCAAGAAAAAAATTAATTTTATTCAGATTTATGGAATTATTTTAACATTTACAAGAAGTGCATAATCCTATTCTTTCCTCCCTCCCAGAGTAATAGTGCTATACAGTGGAGTCTATTTTGGGGCTGTACTGTGTGTACACCAGAGAATGTCCAAGGAGCTTGTAGTCAGAGGCCAGTGATGGCAGCTGGACACACAGACACAACGAGCACATTTCCCTGCACATTCTGTTATAAACCTGGGGCCCTGGAGCCACAAGGCTCAGCTGAGAAACCCTGACCCACAGAAAAGTGAGTGCAGTCCTGCTTGAGGTTTTGGTTTTGATGTCTCTTGCCCTTAAAAGTCATATAAGCCCTTAAGCATTTATATTCAGTTTGGGTTATTGATTTAAAAATTTTGAGGTGAAGCCAGAGTCCTTTGATTTGAATATTATAAATAATGTTCTAACTATGTTATGATATATTCTTTTACCTTTTAAAATGTAAAATGTATATATGCCATTAGAGTAGGAGCTTATCCTGAGACTTGAAAGAAATAAGGCTGAATTTATTAACTAATAAAGCAGGAAGAAGTTTCTATTAACAGGCCTGCATGTAGATGTTTAACATGCTGTTCAGATGCCTGTAGAAGGGAATGGTTATTAGAAGATTGGGCAGTGCCTGAAAGTGTATGAAAATAACATGTTTAAAATCAGTATGGTTTGGCAAGATGGGAATAGCTCTTAGCAGAATAAAAAAAAGGAATAGCCTAAAAATTGGCTGGGAAGCAGGGTAGGATAAAATGTGAAGTTTAGACTGTGCCTTTTCCTATCACTTATGTTATTTTAGCTAATTATATACTCATTATTTTCTCTTCTCAATGGTTATAATGTACTGTACCTTATGTGACTAATAGTAGAAAGCAGCAGAGAGCTCTTCCCACAGGGAGAGCTCTTAATTCAGTATTAAATGTTGGGTTCTCTGTAGTTTTCCATAATCCCTATCCAACAAGCAGAGCCTGCAGAGGTAGGTGTCAAAACCCATCTGCAGGTGGTGTCAGGTTTGTTCTGCAGCCAGGAGGTTTGTGTTTGCCAGATGTAACTGCTCCTCTCAGCAGCAGATCCTCTGCTTTAGAGATCCTCTATTTTTCATGTTTGCTCATTGGTTCAATTAAACCAGTACACTGAGGGAAATTTCTGCCTTACCAAAATAATTCATTTTCATCCCACACTGTAGGGACTTAGAACTGGAGTTACCATAGGAGTGGCAGAATTAAGGATGGGGAGCATGACACAAGGGCAGGTCAAACCTCTGGGAAATTCCATGGAATCACTGTTGCTGTATAATTGGGTTTGGTATGTGGGACCATGGGCTGGTGAATGCTGTAGCATGGCAGGCTTGCTCAGATTTTGGGCTAACAGCAGGAATGAAGGTGAGCATCTGTTATGGCAATGGGCACGTGGAACTGTTCTGCTAAGGGGCTGAGGGACTGCCCAAAATCAGGGCTACCCTGGTTTTGAGAAAATACTGCTGGTGTTTCCTGAAAGCATGGTCTGGATCAGAATTTTGCACTCTCTCTTACACTTCTTTAAAATACTGGATGAATTGAATATATAGAGTTGACACCAGCTACTTGTTGCTTTATTTCAGTGATTTGAGTTTGTCAGTCATAGATGGTTTTTTGGGGTTTCCACTCTATTGCTATCTAACCCATTTTTTAGAGGAAATCCCCCTCAAAGAGAATTTTCCATGTGTTTTCTTGGATGTAAATTGGCTTCAATTTCAAACATTTCCTACAATGAATTATTTTGAGGTTTCAAACAGAAATTACGTGATTTTTTGTTTTTCTATTGTTGCTTAAGTGTTCGAAATTCAATAACTAAATTGCTTACAATTGTTTTAGTTCATATTAGTTATAACTATACATACACAGTAACAGGGAAGCAGAAATGTGTGTAAGGTAGTGAGACATTGCTCACTGCTGTTTGTTATTCCCTGGTTAGTGAGAGTTCAGGTGTAAAAATCATTACAAAAAGGTCTCTGCTGAGTGCAATCCAGAGTTGAACATATGAAGGATGAAGCATATTAGAGACAGCTGTGATTAGTTCTCCAATTTCTCAATATGAAATCCATTAAGTATTTACGGTCTCACCTAATGAAGAGACAGGGATTGGCCATGAATGGGCAGGGGAGGGCTGGTGAGCTGTCATTTTCACCTCTCCCAGTTTCTAAGGAAGTTCCTTAACAAGCACTGGGGAGTTTAATGAGTTCTAGGGAAAGTGAACACAGAGCCTGTGCCAGGTGGGATTAGGCTGATTTGCTGAGGATGGGCAGTGATCCCAGCTCTGGGGTGGTTCAGCTGAGTGAGTCATGGGGCTGTTTGGAACACCTGGAGGCTTTGCAGAAAGGCCTCTCAGCTGATTTACCAGCTGCAGGAAAGGATCCTGAATGCCTGGGCTGTTCAGCTCTTGTAATTGTTCATTTGTCACCTCTCTGTGCTGCTAGCCTGGGATTACTCTGGGGAGCTCTTTGACATCTCCTGGGCACTCTTCCCTGTAAATACCAAAAGCCTTGCTCTTACCAAGGCACTGCCAGGCAGTGTTTGTTTTTGTGCTTGCTGAAATAGTTTAAAAAATGCAAGTGCCAGTAACTATGGGAAGTTGTATCGTGTTCATCTATGTGTCCATATGGTAGAACATGTTCTGTCCTTCACAGCACAATGAGACATGATTGTGCCTAATTCCAATTTGTATGGCATCCCCATTAATGTTCTTTCAGCCCTCCATTAAAGGCCCTTAATGTTAATTAACTGGACTATGCCAATAAAGTTCTATTAGCTTCCCCCTATTAATTTAATATTATAGGCATTTAACAGATGTCTTAATTAGATGTTACACTGAAGGCTATGAGCAAAATTAAAACTAGGTCATTGTCGTGAAAGGAAAGTTTCTGTTATGATTTATGGCTTCTACAGCTTTGTTTGTTTTTCCTTCTGACCTCTTACAGGACACTGAGTTTTAATTTTAGAACGTTGAAAGGAGTAATGGGTGGAAGGTAGAATAATAACTTATGTCTAACAACTTTAACACATGCTGTTCTTATTTTACAGATAAAAATTCTCATTGGTGTGAAATTACTATTTCCCATATAAAATATCTGTCCCTGGCAAGAACACTGTTTTCCCCATCTCAAGGGCAATGCTTCATAGAATTGCAACAAAGATTTTTATTTCTATACCAACTGCTCCTATTTCCTGATTCCAAAGGATCTGTTCTTGAACACCAGTATTGTCCACACTGTGAGTTCATCCATTCAGGGATGGTGAAGGTGGTTTGTGTCCGAGGGCTCCGAGGGCTCGTGCCAGGGAGGTGCAGCTGATATGTGACCTCTCCCAGCAACAGGTCTGGAGGGAAGTGGGAGCTTTGGGGGCCAGGTGAGTGTTTGTGTAGCACTGGGCTTGGAGGTGGTGCTGAGCTCTGGCTCTCTCCTGCCTTATCTGCTCCCCAGTGCAGGTAAGAGCTCTGACTGCCCTCCCAACCCCAGTTACTCAGCTTTGGGGTGTGATTGTGTGAGGAACAGCTGTGTTCTCTTTAAAGAAATTACCCTGGTTGGCTACAAATGCTTGAATGGTGACATGGAAAAAAAATTCCTAGGTACAAGTCTTTCATTTGATAGTGAAACTGATGAAAAGCTCTGGAAAATTACACTTAAAGCCACCATAGAAGCACTTTTATAACAGAAAAATGTTAAGCAATCTAAATTCAGGGGTCACTTCCACCTCCTAAACACGTCAAACCTGCCCAGTCAATGAGGGGTTGTAATCTGGGCAATCAAAAATGAAGTGTACAGTAAAAAATAAAAAAGGGGCTGAGAACAGACAAAGCACAATAGCTCTGTGGACAGAGGTTAAATATTCATAAAGCAATTCTGTGGGTAATTGAAATACAAGATTGAATGGGGGCCACTTCCATCTGTGAATTTCTAGCTTCAAGTGCTTCCCTCTTAGGGGCTGTGCTGTGTTCCCTGCACTGTGCCATGACAATGTGTATTTATTGCTACAGACACCTGACTTACCCTGAAAGCAGCAGGGTGTTAGTGAGCACTGGGCAGCAGACAGCCAGCAGGGCTGCAGGACAAGCCTGCTGTGGTTATACATTGTTATACATAAACATTAACTCTGTACACACCTGGTACCTGTAACTATATCAACCCCAGCCAGGGACATACTCAAGGTAAAACCTGCCAGCTGAAACTATTTATTTGCACGTGCCTGCAGCAGCCCAAGATACGGATCTTGGCCCAGGAACAATGATTATAAAGAGCATTTGTCAGGACCTGCAGTCTCACTGCAAGCACATAACAGGCAGCTAAAGCCCAATTTATACAGAAGGCAACAATGATATTTATTACAAAGTTACAAAATATAATTTTCACTGTACAAATTTACACTTATAAACTGAAACAGAAGTCAGGTAGTTAATATTAATCATATAACTTTAATACAAGACAGAATATTATATACAAATGAAAAAAACAGACACAACCAATTTCAAGTCGGTGAGACTGCTTAAAGACAGCAAATACTGCTCATTCTTCAGTAAGAAGAAATGCTTTATAAATATTTCACGTGGCTGTTGCTTCTTCCACCTGTCAGAAAACCTGCTCTTTGAGCTGCAGGAAAACAGATTTCTGTGAATGCTTCTGACTTTCCATGCAATCACAGGTCAATAGTTCCTTTCAACTTGAATTTCTTTGCAGATCGCTCACTCGCTCTGAGCAGGAACTTGCTGCCGTAGATGTAGGAAATGAATCCATCAAGCTCCAAGCTAAACACGTTGTTAAGTTTGGGAACAACTGAAATGCAAAAGGACACAAACTGAACAAAGTGGGCTAATTTAAGTCCCTGTTATGGAAATATCCTGACACACCAGGGGATGTTATTCACCGGGAGATTTGAGCCTTGACACATTTCAATGTTTTTATACTTTATCAAGAGAAGAAAAATAACCCAAGCCTCCACACTTAACTGGAATTACCAAAGTTAGTCCTCGTGCAGGAGCACACAGTTCAGTGTTACACTTTTTAAAAACTGCCTCATTTCTAATGAGATGTGTTTTTGTAAGACATTGGGCTGTTGGGTGGGGACTTCTGGCACTCTATGCAAAGAGACAAAAGCACTGATATAAACCAATGTACTCAGAGGCACAAAATGAAGAGTGTGCTCAAGAATTTTTCATGATTCCTGTTGTGAAAAGAACTGAAAAAGAATGCTTTGTATACCTTTTAATTTGTCCTCTTTAGTGATAATTTTGAAGACGTGTTTAAATTCCTGTAGAATGATTCCTGTTATCCCAACATAAGAGGGGCACTTTGATTTTGTAACTGAAAGAACAGAAGCATGTATTAGAAAATTTCAGATGTCCTTTATTTGCTCTTCTCCTATTGCCTTGTGATTTTAAACATTTTCAAACATAAACATTTAAATATTCTGAAATAATGTAGTTACAGTAATCACTGTTAAAATGTGCAGTTAACCTTTGCAACCAACAACATGATTTTCAAGAGTAGCTGTAAAGTAATTAGCATTTTTAATGAGAGAAAGATGATCTCAACTATGTGATTTTAGAGTTAATGATGCTGAAAGGAATTTAAAAATAAGCACCTGAACTACAGGATCATCTCCTGGATTTCAGATGATGTTCTACAAGCAAACAAACAAAATACCTGTAACAATGGCTCCATGGAGATCAGCTTTGAGCAGCTTGCCCTGAATCATATGGGGTTGCCTTGAAGAAGAGAATGGGATCAAAGAGGAGGGAAAAAAAATCAAATGAACTGTCAGACTTACAAAATGTGACCATGACTATTATAATCACAATAATTCTCTGTTTCTGTGAAATAGTACCAATATGCTTATCAGTTAGCCACAGTGTTTCAAGTAGTAACTCAATAAAACTGGAAGTATCTACTGTATAAAACCCAGACTAAATTTAAATTATGTCAACGTACGCATCGGGTTTGAGTCCATGGCACAGGTCTCTGATGTACTGTTTCCAGAGCTCGTGGAGTGGGAGGAAGATGGCATATCTGCAGTAAAAAAAGATAAATTAAAATATTATACAAAATTTGTTGTAAAAAAGTCCATTGGTTGATTGCTGAAGTAGTCTGTATTTCCACAAAGTCTGACATTTTTAAGTTACACAAGCTTAAGTTACCCTGCAAGGTGACCCACTCCAAACAGCTGGTTTACTTTACAAAACAAGCACAAAGCATGCTCTTCTCTACCAGCCCAAAACAGTGATGTGTTTTAGAGCATCAGGCTAAGACTGAAGAGATTTCTCCTTTTTTTCCCACTCTTTTATCTCTCTGCTTACTCTGTTAGCAAAGCAGGGGCTTCATTCAGCATGATAAAATCAAAGAACCTTATGCAGAATTTTGACTCTCTGGTCACAGACAGTCCAACTTTACAAACTGAAACCAGAGGAGATTGTGTCTGGGTTTGATTTCTTGTTATATTTAGGTACACAACATCACCTATGCAGACAAGAGAATTCTTTTCTCATGCTGAAATGCCACAAGTAGTGTTTCAGACTGACTTTACACACTGAGGGTTCCTATCCACATGCACGTGCTGCTGCTTTTACACATTTTTGATGTAGTTCCACTTTACTACACAAAGGAGACATTTAAAGCCTTACCTTTGCTGCTCAGGTTCAATTTCAAACAGACGCAGCTCTCGCCTCTGCTTGGCAGTAAAACCTTTTGTCTTCCTCCTCTTTTGCTTGGTCTTTTTTTTGGGATAATGCTCCAGAATGACAGCTTTCCGAGTCAGCATATCCTGGATAGCTTCATCTTTCATTTGGGGCATGCTTCGCTTCAGGAAGGCATGTACAAATGTCTTGGCTTTTTCTGAGCCCTGGGGCTAAAGACATGTGAAAGGACACTTTAAAATAGTACATATTAATTAAGTTAGAACTTGCTGCTGACCAGTGGTTCCATCAAGTCGGCAAAATCTCCGTGGGAATGGGAGATTTTCCCGTCAGTGCCAGTGGATGGAGATGTTCCCACGCCGCAGTGCCTGCGGGCAGTGCCGAGCGCGGGCACACCCCGGCCCTCGCGTCCGGCCCGCTGTCGGGCTCACGTTTTGGAGGAAAAGCCCTTGTTTTGCATTTGGTTTGAAACAGCGAGTTCCAAGCGGGATATACAGGGAAACCGGGGACCGAGCCCACCCCCGGCCCGTCGGTGCCTAACGGGGTTTAAAAGGCCGTGTAAGCAGTGAGAATCGCCAGGTAACCCCGGCATGGCGTTCCGCGGCCCGCACGGTCCATACCTGCAGGCGCAGCTCCCCGGTCTCCTCGGGCGGCAGCCGGCGGTACAGCTGCCCTGCAAGGCACGGCGNATCCCTCGCCCTCCCTCTCCCCCGTCCCAGTGTCTCCCCTCTCCCCTGTCCCCTCACCCTCCATGGTCGCGGCGCAGCCGGCGCGGGCCGATGACGGGTCAGGCGCGCATGCGCACAGCGGCGCTCCCCGGCCTGGCCACAAGGCGGCGCTGTCGCCCGGGGCTCTCGTGAGGGGAGCTGCTGTAGTAATTGGCTATTTACTGCTCTTGTACTAATAAATTCTCTGAACTGGGGGAGACTGAGCAACAGATATTTCATTCACTATCACGGGGGAGTTTCTTTTTAAAAGCCCTGTCAATCATACCTTCTGTAACACAGGCCATCTCATTTTCTGTGGTCATGCAGCATGTGGGTATGGTCACGGACACGCGGAGTGCACGAGTCTGGTGTTGGAGGACTGACATGTCAGTGTCCTTCCCACAGGAACAGCACAGTCTGACACTCGTCATGGGCAGCCTGGCCGTGTCCGTCCTCACTTCCCCCTCACCCTGCGGTTACTCCCACCACAGATGGTGGGATACACATTTCCACCTTTCCATCCTGCAGTCTCCTCACCTCCCACTTCTGTTGCCTCATTTGTTCTGGAGCTCTCCATCCCCTGCGAGATTTACCTGTGTGGTGCTGGAGCCAGCCACTGCCCAGGCTCCAGGGCCATGGCAGGCACAGGTCTTCTCTGCCCTACTGAAGTTCCTCCATTCCCACTTCTCCTGGTGGGAGAGAAGTTCTTTCCTAGTCCCTTCCTGTCCTACACGGCCTCTCCAGCCACAGCCCTGGCTGCCGCTGCAGGGAGTGCCTGGCTCTGCTCTCAGTGGTTAACAGTGTGTCAGATCTCTCCTGGAACTGCACACCTAGCAACATGAGATCCTGGGTTAAAATCAAGTTAAAATCAATCTCCTGTTTCTAGCAATCAAGGTCAAGACACAGGAAGATGCCACTTGCTGTGAGATGTCAAGCTCTGACACATCAGGGCTTCTTTCCTTCTGGGACAGGACAAAGTCCTGCTCACTTACAAAACAGAAGTCTCTTGAAAGCAGCGTGGCCAATTCCTTTTCCTGCCAGCCCAGTCCCAACTCCTGCAGTTCTCTGCTCAGGCATGATTTTTCTCCAAATGCAGAAAAGATTTATATTCTTGTCACATGTGATATTTGCTTAGCAGATAATTAAGCACTGCTTGGTAAAGGATATTTGGGGAGGGCGTTACAGGGGCAGGGTATAGGAAACATGATGATTTTGTGGAGTGCTGCTATGGGGCACAAAGGTACTAAAGTGATCCCTAACAGGGAATGAAATAGTAGATCTCTCTGGTTGTGTGTAAAGGAGAAAGGGCCGGTGTCTGCAGAGTGTTAAGCATGAACAGCAGCTGGTTTGTATCACAGGCCTCCTGGCAGTTATGTACGTCACCACAGCAAGTGGATCTCTTGGTTTTACAAAGCATGGACTCCTTGAGTTGTCATTGCTACGAGAAGATCAATTTTCATGAATGGAGTACCAGGATAAGCGCTATGGGTCTTTAGGGCCATATGAGTGCTCCTTCACTGGATTTATGCTGCAATTCTTAGGGCACTTCAGGGATTAATAGTCAAATCAGTGTTGTCGGTGCTGGTGTTGTAAATCCAATGATCCAGGCTAAACTGGTGCCTGGGGAAACCAGTGTCTTCCAACAGCTCTACATCTTCATTTCCCAATTTATCTTCAGCTATAATGTCTGAGGGAGCGAGCTCAGCGCGTTAGTGTGTGTCCTGGCAAGAAGGCTCTGCGTCAGGAGTCGAGATTCACATCAAATAAACATGAAAAAGAATAGGTGAAGAAACCGAGAAACCACAGAATAGGCAAAGGCAGTTTGCAGATAAGAAAAAGAAGGCTCAGAGAAATGAGGAAAGACGGGTAAGATGTGAATGTAAAGTGATGTGGAAATATGCCAGCAAATAACTGTAATGCATATTTCGGGATGTGCAGCACCCTGTCTTAGTGTCTTAGAATTCTGAAGCTTTTGACTTCAAGTAAATCCCCTTGGAATAGGTTTGTAGTGATAATGTTCCATGATATATATCATTAATACTATGTTATAGGTGCCAACACTGGTGTTTCTTATCCAATTAAATCTAGATGGCTTTATTTATTGCTCTCCAAAAATAATAACACCCCACTCACACCTATGCAAACCCCCTTCATGGACACAATCTAGCTGTGTGCCCTTGGGGAGGATGTACCTCTTGGGGCTGCTGAACTGCAGGGATGAGCAAGGACCCATGTGCAGGCCAGGCTGGGGAACAGCAGTGTCCTGGGAGAGCTGGGTGGCTCTGGAGCAATTACACAATGAGCTTTATTGTAACAGTCACAGAAAGCTAAAACTTGAGATGTGAAGTGACCAAAAACAGTATAATTAAAGATGTTTGTGTGACACAAGAATAGCAGATCAGGGATTTTTTAAAAAAGAGTAATTATGAACTGAAGCGAGATATGAGCGTGAAGTTAACTGGTGTGTGCAAAAAGTCACTGGGCTGTAATCACTGTTATACTTTTGCTGACAGTGATGCAGGAAATAAATACTGTAATTCTCTAGAAGGACTGTCTCAGCAAGCATTTGAGCTCTCAAGATCAATATAGTTTATTCCTCTTGGCCAAATTGTATTAGCAGCTGAATTTGGTCCCTAGGGACATCTGTACTGGTGAAAATAATTTCCATTTAAAGCCGTCTGATCTGATTTCCTCTATCCAGATAATACAATTCCCACCCCCTTCTCATGACTGTGCTGAAGCAGCATCCATCCAGTCCATGTCAGCCCTGCTACTATCCCACAGCTCCTGCCTGCACGCAGCCTTGGTATCGTGCTCCTGACATCTCCTTTGGGCCTGGGGGAGCTCTGTGCCAGCAGTTTTAGGGCCAGTGACTGACTATACCAACACAGCTGTTCCCTCCCAGCACTGGCTGTGCAGCCAGGACCTTTCCAGGGACTCAGTACTCGGTGTTCCCTGGAAAAACCCATCTAGAAAAGGGTCATGTCTGGGGGTGGTGGGTGGGTGGGCAGGGTGAAATCTGCCATCCAGCCCAGTGGGAACATGGAGTGATTGACATGGGTAGCCTGAACCTTCATCTTGTGTCAGTGGAGGTATGCCAGAGGAAGGTTTGCAATATTAGTGTGTGTAAGCCCAAACTCTTGCATTAGGGCCTTGGCTGACTGATTTTAGATTGCTGTGTTTGACTGATGAGCAGCATCTTTTGAAGTACCATGTATCCTTCAAATGTGTCTTTTCCATATATTTTCCCATTCAGTTTTCTGCTTTATCAGCTCGCCCTTAACTCAAGGCTTGTCATCGTGCTCTGCCCCCGCCCCAAGCTGATAAACTGTCCTTCCCGGCTGAAGGGTCATTATTTCCTTGCAGTCCTGGCTCCTTCTCATCTCGAATTGCAGCTGCTGCTCCAGGGCACAGACAAAAGACTGGCTTGTCTGTGCCTGACAGAAACAAGAAAGACTTGGGAAGCACAATCCAAATAGATCTCAGTGGCACAGAAATCAAAAGCAAATAATAATCCAAAAATGTTTTCAGAAAATCTCAATGGTTTAATAGCTGGGTTTAAAAAAAACAAAGTGAAACGAGGCATGTTTTTGGCAGGCTGTGCCGTGTCTCCACAGCTGTTCACACTAGAGGGCAGCCCGAGACCGTACAGTGCTGTTGGAATTCAGCTCACTGTCTTAGAGTAAAAAGTAAATTTTAAAAGTTTACAAATTGTGTCCTCTTATGGAAGAAATGTGCCTGTTTGCAGCTTGGTTTAGCATACAGAACTCCAGTTCCTCCACATACCAGCCTTTTCTGCATCACAGTGTCAGTGAAAAGAGGATTGTGAAGGAATTCAATTTCACCACAAATTAAGGGCCACTTTTTAAACACCAATAAATTCTTATATCAAAATAGGAAACCATATCCGTCTTAAAATATTTAAAATATGGGCAACCCTAGAATACCTGACAATAACTACTGCAAACTACAAGTACCCAGCCTTGGCACAGAGAGCAGTGCTAAAATAGCAACACTTCTTCCCAAAACAGTAACGAGCAGTCAGGAAAGCTGAGGCTTTGGCAGCTGACATTTGGTTTCCCTGCATGCTGGGATCACACATGAACCAAACACACATCAGCATGACCGGCACCACTTCTGCTCCTGAACAGCTTGTATTTACTAATTAATACCAGCATTCGGCATTCACGTATTATTCCATGACAGTGTCTCACAGTCATTACTTTTCTTATGCTTTGAGTCTCATTTAGAACTTGTTGAATATTCTATTTTAAAACTTAATTAACATTGGCTCATGCGTGATAGGGAGGTATGATGCAAAAATGAGATTTGGTTTTGGTTAAACTAGATAAAATTAACATAACTCATTACACGTTGAAAATAATACAGGTGTATTAAAAATAAAAGGTGCATGTTAAAATAATTTGTGTTTCCCTGAAGCATCTTTGCTGTGTTTCCCAGCAGGTGCTCAGGCCAGAGGCAGGGGGAGGGCACCCTGCAGCCCCGGGGGCTGTGGCTGGGGCCATGGGCACGGTCTCTGACACCACGACCCACAAGGGAGGGAGCAGGAGGCTCCAGCCACACTGGGCAGTGTCTGCAGCACGGCTGCCTCCTGCCCAGCTCCCAGCCAGCAGCTGCTCCCTGCCAAACAGCCACCGTGCCTGGAGTTACAACTGCTGTGAAACCCCAGGGAAGCTGAGAAGGTTCATCAGTTGAACAGATACGAATTTCTCGTTTTTCCTCTATAATGAGGCATCCTTCTCAAAAGCATCACTCTCAGCAAAGCCCTGTTCCTGCCAGACTCTTTGGAAGCAGCGTGCTGAGGCTGTTAGGAGTGAGCCAGTCCTTTTAACACAGCAAGCCTGCTTATGCACCTCCAAAGGATGCAGCTGCTGAATACACACTGGAAGGGCTCCTCTGCAGCACTCAGCTGCAGGTCCTGCTGGTTTGAACATGTCTGTCACAGCACGCCAGCTCACGAGAGTCCTGCCCAGGGGACCTGTGTGTCTCCGGTAGATTGACACAGAGGGAGCTATTTGTCTGTTGAAACTGGGCTGAATGAGCCCCGTTGGCACAGTCAGCACCTGAACTAGCAGTGTCCTGAGCTGCTGCCTGAGGCTGTCTGAGGGGAGAGCTGTGATTCCCAGCTGATATGGAGGGGTGCATACTCACACAGGGTGCTGCTAACCCATAACGCTGCTGGGACCATGTTGGTAATGCATAGAGGCAGCATTACTTTTATAATGTTCCTGGTTATGTACATTGGAGTTTTATCAACCAATTATAGAGGCATCAGTGACTGTATAATGCATGACCCAAACCACCAAGGGAAATTCAGCTAAATGCCCCTCACTGGACTACAGTGGAGGGTACTGAGCTGCGCTTAGGACTGTTGAAGTTTTCATCCATGAGAGTGTGAAAAGCAGTCACAGCACCTGTGGGCTTGGACTCCCACTGCAGGCAGGGTCCTTATGTGCAGTGGTCAGCTCTGTGCCAGCACAGAGCTGGCAATGAGGCTTTCAGCCCCCTGTCTGTAATCCCATTTCTTCAGGACTGCCGGAGTGTGGTGGGGCAGTGAGGGGGTTAACGGTGCAGCAGTCCTTTGATAATTGAAAAAGAAAAAAGCCCATCCGAAGCTAATCAAAACAACCCCCTGTTTGAGGTCAGTGCTTTAGTAAGTGCCTTTTAAAGAAACAATAACCTGGTGCAATAGAAAATACTCTGTCCCTCTCTTCAGTAGAAATCTGATAAACCACGGAGAGAGGCAGGTGTCCAAGGAGATAAAAGTAATAAATGTGGCTGCAGTTCGGGAGTGAGTTAGGCTGTCAGGCTGGTAATTAAATGAAAGCCCTCTCAGGAAATGCTGGAAGCTAATAGATACACATGGAGATGCCAATTCATTTGCCTCAGCAATGTATGTTAATTTTAGCATGGGATTAATTTATACATTTTGCAGTGGGACGAAATGGCAAGGATGGGAGGTGGAGAGCTTTCATCCTGCCAGTAGTAGAGATTATTAAGCACCTTATACTTGTTAAAAACAGAACAGTGTGTGAAAATGGGAGAGAGAAAATGTTTAATTTAAGTACATTCTCTAAACACAGTTAACTAATCACAGGCTTATACCTGACCCAAAGCACTCTTGCAGACAGCTGCCAGGGGCTCCTTGGCTTTGCCACAGCTCAGTAAGTACAGAGCCCTAGTCAGCAGGTAGCTCAAGTCACTCTGTGTTGCTGTGGTTTAAAGGATTTCTGAGTTACGGGAGTGTGAAATGAGGAGTGCTGCAGGGGTGGATCCCGCTACAGGAAGAACAGCAGTTATTTGGGACTACAGCAAGCTCAAGGATGGATGCTCTGGCAAGTGTACAGAGGAGCTGCAGGAAAGGACAGATTCGTATGTAAAAGCACACTGGTAATCCCCAAGAAATGGTAATCACCAAGAGCTGGTAATCACCAAGAGCTGGCAATCTTCAGCAGAGCTGGTAGTCACCACAGAGCTGCATGTGCCATGCAGGCTTGGGGCAGTGAGCGAGTCACTGGTCAGGACCCTGGCAGATTTAGCCGTGTGGCACACCCTGACCACAGAGCTGCCCAGCTCCTTCTGCTTCGTGGTTGTCCTGTTCTGGAGGAAAGCTAACTCTGAGGCCAGGCAGACACTGAAGCAGGGGACATGTTCTCCTGCAGCGGAGGGCAGTGAGGGGGCTGTGACCCTGCTGTGCCCTCAGGAGGTGGGTGTTTGTGTGTTACTGTCCCTCTCTGAGGTCATTCTTGAACTTGCATCACTTCAGTGCTATTTGTCACGGGCACTGAGCTCTCATGTAACACCCCTGCAGCTCCCAGGCGCACAGCTGAGGACAGACATGCTGCTCCCAGCGCTCACTCAGGCCCCTGGTGAGTGTGGAGCTGCCTGTGCTGGTGTCTGCCAGGGCCCTCTGCTGCCGGCAGCACCAGGTGCTGCTGGGGACACGAAATGGGGCCCTGATTTACACATCCAAGTGTGGCATTAAGGGTATCTCAGCGCTGAAACACACACTGCAGCACAGCAGGCTTCTTTCTAAAAAAAGCACTCTGATCTGTGAAATTATCAGCATTGAGGCAGCAGAAGCAAAGCAGATTTTCCTTTATTTTCTTCTGCCTTAGAGAAGGAATACTCACTTGCCCTTCAGTATGATTACAGCCCATTTACCAACACTTCTTTTTTTTGAATTTCAGACCTACATTTTAGAACAGTCACAAGGAAGAAGTGTTTATTTTCAGAGCCTGGAGCAGCCAGAACAAGGGTAAAGTTTATTTAACAAAAAGAATAGTTCCAGCTGAATACATATTGTAAAATTACAGGATCATTTAAAGCAAAATAGAAATGGCTGTGGGTCAGGGTCAGGGAAGGAAGATAATGACATCTGCTGCAAAGTGCATCCAACAATTGTCTTCAAATTTTAAAGTTTTTTTTTATTGCATGGTTTTTATTTTCTCTGTGTAATTATGCAAAATAATAGAACTAAAAAAAAATATACTAGATGCTGAAAGAAAGGTGGAGGTTTGCTCAGGGATTGCAAGTAGAGGCATTATAAGTGGTGTCTCAAATGCTGATTTCAGAGTTGTGGGTTCTGTCTTCCCAGGATGGAGGTCTGTGTCCTTCCTGCCCACACATGTGTCCCCTGAGGGACGTCCTCCCTGCATGGCTGGCCAGGGCAGGACCCTGAGGGACCCCAGGAAGGCTGGCCCTGGCTGCACACTCCTTGCTTAACAGCCACTGCCCTGGTGCCACAGAAGTCACCTCAATCCCTTTTGTTCCAGACTGCAGCTGTCAAAATCCACACTCTTCATGAGAAGGAGAGTTGTTACCCACTTTTGATAATGGTACATTTAGTTGGCTCTTGCCACTCTTGCTACACAGTCTGGCTGCTGTGTCTCCTCCCAGGCACTGCTGTAGTGTCCTTCTGCCCCTGTTCCAAGGGCTCTCAGTGTTTCCATAACACTGGGAGGTGAGCTGGGAGCAAACCCAGGAATATCCTGGCGGTTCTACCAGCATCAGCCCTGGGTGAGCTGTGAGATATGGAGGAGTCAGGAGAGCTCATGTCATTACAGGAGGGGCTCCTGTGCCAAGGAGATAATCTTAATGAAACCCTTCCTATCCCCTGAAGACAGACTTACAAGGATTTTAATGGACTGTGAGGCATGCTTTAATATGTCTTTGTCTTGACACTACTGAATCGTACTGAGCCCTTCCATAACCCTGGCATTTAAACACAGATGTTGTGTGTTGTCCTCTTCTTATGAATTGAAACAAAACAAAAAAAAGAAGGTAGAAACAATAATTTCCCTCATTGTCATGCATATAAAAATATCAGACTCCACAGCTGAGACTTTTTTGGTGCTCACACAGATATACAGAGTCAGTTCTGGGGGTAGAAAATGAGGATGTTCCAGTTGCCAGTGTAGATACATTCCCTGCAACTCAGCTTCTGCTCTGGCTGGGAAGCACCAAGGCATTCCCCATCTTTGGCCAGAGGTGATGACTGAGCACAGCAGCTGGAGCCCTCGTTCTCCCGGAGTGTGGAGGAGGCGTTTCCAGAGCCCGGCGCCTCTCCAGGTGCGGCACAACAGCTCCGCTCCGGGTCCTGCTGCTGCCACGAGCTGTGCTTTAAAACCAGCTGAGCCTCCCACATGGCAGCGTGATTTACTAAACCACTAAGATATTGGGTCAGCCTTGTAAATCATTTTAATTCTTTCACTAAACAGGTTGTGGAAATAGATCAATAGAAAATATGGCATTTAGGCTTACAGTGCTGTGCATTCATTATGGGAAAGGAGTTATATTAACTGATTTAGGAGCTAATAATAACTGAAAATAACAATTTAATGGAAGCCTTCCAATCCTGCACTTTCAAAGCAGGACACAGCTATATGCAGTCTACTCATTTTAATCTCAGTCAAGTATACAGAGCAATCTTTTGACTCTCAGAAAAATGTCAGTCAAGTACATGTACTTGCAGACTTTCAGCATCCCATAAATTACATTATAATAAAACCAAAACAAAGAAACTGTCAACAACAATTTTTGCATACTGGCAGGGTTACACGAACCAGACACATGAAAAATAAGAAAATATATTGCAATCTAACAAAGTGAAAGAGTTGCACAGTAGGGGCTAATTTCCTCTTGCAGTTTGTATTTCTGTGAGACTGTAGTTTGTGCTGCAGAATTTGAAGGACACTTCTCTCTCTAAGATATTGGGGTTTTATCTCAAACATCTGAATAGTAAATATATGCTATATTTCTGTGAATATACACTATATGTGTGATTTATATATGCAAGGAGACAGGGAGGAAAGCAAACCAGAAAAACCTAATCTCACCTGTGCAGCAAAATCCAGGTCTCACCATTCACTAGTTGGGGTCAGCATTGCTCTGTTACAATTATTTTACTGTAGCTGAACTTAATTTGGTATGCTGTGTCCTGGTTTTCTTAATGCATGCATGACAGTCACCTGTGCTGTTAAAATATTTCCTCCTGAAATAAGCTGTACATTGTGACTCTTTAATGCCTTATTGGCCATCGAGTAACTGCTGAAGGCAGCAGCAGGACTGTGGGCAGAATTGGAGCTGCAATCAGATAATGCCCCTGTGTCAGGCTGGTTCGAAAGCCTGCAGCCTCCTGATAGGCAGTTGTCACACAGCTATCTCACTCTGCTTTGCAGGCACAGTTAAGCTTTTCTTTAAGCCCTCAGGCTAGATAGCTTTGGAATTATGCCCTTCATCACACCCCAATTAGCTAGGGATGCATGACAAAACCCGTTATCACTTCCTTTAGGTGGGAAAACACCTTATTTTGCTTCTTGGTTCGGCACGTGAAGAAAAAAACACATCCCCTTTTTCTCCACCGGGAAAAGCTTGTTTTAGAGCAGAGTCAGACTTCGAGCTGTGTCAAATCATGCTGTTCCTGCTTATTTACCTGCGTCCTTGAGCTCCATCCGGCTGTTTTGGGAATGCTAAGTGTTGCTAAAATAAAAATAAATGGCTTCAGCGTGACGGCAGCACTTTCTGAGCACACTCCCCGTGCAGGCCGTGCCGCAGGTGTGTCTCGTGGTCCCGAGCCCCAGAGCAGGTGACATTGTTTCCCGGGGAAATGGTCCCCAAGGCTTCCCACACCGCCTCGCCCCGTCACCGTTTTGCAGTTGCACTCCCGGCTGTAAACAACAAACTGGACGGATGTTTTTCCCAAGACAGCAGCAACAGATGAGCAGCGAACGAAGGGAAACGTGAACACATGGCATTTTCATGGCCCTGAACGTGAGCTGGGCTTTCTCTGGTGCTGCTGTGCTCCAAAAGGCCTGCTGTGGCAAGGTTTGAATTACCCGGGGTAATGAGCCTAAACTGGGTTGACTTTTCCATACACCTTTACAAGCAGGTTGACAAACACTTTCTGAACCCAGCAAAACCCCTCGCATTTGCTTTTGAGATGGTTTTCTTTAGTGAAATGCTTTAGTCTAGCATAAGTAGTGTAAGACCTCTCTGGTCATTAAATAATTAACTCGGGTTCATAAAGGGAGTTTATGTTCTTAAAAAATGCAGCAAAAAGTTCAACTACTCGCATTTGACACTGTGGCAAGCTGGATTTAGTTCTTTTTATTCAGTCTTGTTATTAAGTCACGTTACAGCTGCCATTCTGACAGGAGCCTGGTGTGGTTGCTGACTGCTCTGTGCTAGGGCTGGAGCCCCCAGCCTTGAGGGTAGAGGGCAGAGCCCACCTTGTGTCTCTCCCTAGTGCTGGGGAACTGCAAGGTGGCCACACCCACAGATTCCTCCAGGACTGAAGCACTAAAGGTACTCCGTTTTGGTCTTCCTGTCTTGTCAAACCCTGCTTGCTTCTCTGGAGACTGAAATGCCAGGGTTATTAATTATTAAAGGATGTCATAAGGAGTCTGGCTGCGTGGTTCTTGGCTAGCTCGGGTGCAAAGTCATTATCAGTGACTTAAACATAAATGGAGGTTCATTCTAACCAGGATTGCAAATTAGCACCTTGCTGTGCATTTAACTAACTTTAGACTTTCATAACACTATACTATAAAAGTTGGAATTATATCCAGGCACTCTGTAAATGGATTACACTATTATCATTATTTGTAGCACTGAATGATTGTACTTTTACTGTCTTGCACTGAATTAGCATAAATGAATAACAAACACGAGTGTATTTGGTAAAGACCATAAAGTAATTGATGTTTCCTTAATCAAACTGTAAATTTTCACTGTCTCATTTGATTCTGTTGCTTTTAGCTTCTCTTGTGCACTCTCTCAAGTGCTGCATTTCCCTCAGGGTACCAGGTATCACTGACAGACATGGTTCAGCTTAGATCATCAGTTATTCCTAACCTGACTTGGGTTTAGATGTGCACACTGTGTCTTTGTCCGAAGGTTTATCGACATTCCCAAGCAAGTGCAGCTCCAGAGCTCACGCACTGCTTGGCTCAGTCAGAGTGAGACACACTGGGTAGGTAGGCACTGCTGGTTTCCCAGGGCACTGTAAATTCAGGATAGCACTGGGGTGTGTTTCAGCAGCATCTGAATTCCTGCCACAGGCACAGGATGACTATCTAGGGAAAACAGGCTTTTAAATCTTGAGGCACTTGAGGGTCCCTTCAGGAAGCAATGGGTGGCTTTTCCTTGTGCTCCCACTGTCCCTGCCTGCTCAGAGCAGCGGGAGCAGCAGTGCCTGTCCTGCCAGACCAGAGTGTGAGGCTGAGCTGTGCCCTGGGACGCTGGGCAGGAGCTTTCCTGAGCTGCATTGGCCGTGGCTGGCAGCCTGGTAATACAGCCCCTGCCATCCTGCTTTCAGTGCTTTGCAGGGGATCCCAGAAAAGAAAGACAAAGTAAGAGTCCTCAGCACCATGCTGGTGATGCTCCATAGGCTCCAGAGAACTGACTCTGATTCTCAGAGCACAGACTAACCCCCAGCCCAGGGCTGCCCGATGACAGGAGAGGGCACGTTAATTCCCAAGGGGGAATTTAGTTCTCAGATCCTTGGCTAAGATCTGGCCAAGCTGCTCCTCTCTGGGTCACAGCCACCACCACATTGCTCTCCTGAGGGAAGGATGAGGCAAAGCCAAGAGGGTGTCAGTCCTGGCACCGACCTTCCTCACACCCGGCCTAAGAGCATAGACACTCTCCCTGCGGGGCTGGTGACACATTTGTAAAACTGCAAAGACAGTTGGTTAATGACGTACTGACAGGTATCCATCACTTGGATCAACTCTGACAACTCTGGAAGCACTGAAATGCAACAGTCCAGAACAGTAAGTAAATAAATTACAGCATAGGCATTAAAAAGAGGATCTGCCATGGGAATTTAGAGCTAAAGCTTATGTTTAACATAGACTGTTAATACAGACAGACTGTAAAAAAAAAATTAAAACCTATTATAAAAACACAACACTTGGAAATCAGAAATATGCTACTAATTTTTGCCAAACAGTTGACTTTGACTGCCAGCCTAAATATCAAAACCTGCCTAGGTACTATGTTGATCACCCTAAAACCCAAAATGAGTCACAATACTCACTGGATTGTCAGAGCAATTTCAAAGCCTGAAAAATATTTAGTAATGAAGAATTCCTATTTTAGTTTATTAAAATAAATCAATTACTTCAGATTTCCAAGCAAAATTACAAGAAAATCAAAAAATAAGAGCCCATTTCTGTAGTCATCTGTTTTTTCTTTCTGTATAATACTCCCAAAGACTTAACCTGTTGCTTCCTATTTCAAGGATAATACTAACACAGAGATGAATGAAAGTTTTTGAAAGATCTGGTCATGGAATAGAAAAAAAAGTAACACCCCCATTCCCATCTTCCCCAGAGTAAATCCCAAAAATTTCCTTTTAGAAAAGTACAATCTTCAATTGAACTGTAAACATTTTTGAATTATTTATGAAGATCTTGGTAATTTAGTTTGCATTACACTACAGATGATTTTCCATATGAGATTTAAGAACCAGTTCAATAATAACAAGAAAGGAAATCTATACGCAACAAATAGGGAAATCCATTAACTAACTCTGCATCACAGTCCTCTTCGATTCAACTCTTAATGTAACTGTGTCTTACTTGCAATGTCCATAATTGCTATAATTCAAAGGTGGGCAGTCACCAGAGGAGGAATAGGGGACTTCAATCCACTCGTTGGCATTAGCACAGATCCTTTAAAAAAGCCACCTTGTTCAGTGCTCAGTTTTGGATTGTCATTCTTATAGATCTGAAGCACATATTTTTCCTGACTGGCTTCATTTATAATATTATCCATCTCTACTTAGCAGAGTTTGCTGGGTTTTATAAACTTGGTCTAAACTCAGCAACAATGCCCCATCCCACCCTTCCTCCCTCCTCCCCATCCCTGTCACACACAGCTGCTGTGCTGGGGCACGACAGGCTGATGCAGGGCTTCCTTATGGCCTGTCTTGCTGGGATTCTTCAAGCCTTCATCTTCAAGGCCTGTTAATTTTCCTGTGGAATAATTGCAGCTGCTCCTGCATGAACAAAACCCAAACCTGGTCCCCGTGTGCCCACAGCAAAGCCCCTAGTTGCCCAGCAGCTCCCATTGCAGCACAGGATCTGCAGAACTGCACAGAAACACCACAAAAGCCCAGAAACAGCAGAAAAGAAAGAACCCTCCATCATTACCCTGCTGTAAGTGGATGTTTTACCATTTAAACCCATTAGCAGCAGTGATTGCACATGTTGGTATTTTAGTGCTCCCCAAGGCCTGCAGCACTGGTTTTCCCTGAGCTGGAGGTGCAGAGCCCCCGGGGTGATGCAGGTGCTGTCCCACAGGCTGCAGGAGCAGAGCTCCCTGGGCAGGGCTGGCAGAGCCCTCCCCTGCCCAGTGACACCAGCCAGACACGCTTGCTGCGCATTAATATTCTCACAACAACCCCCCTCCAATCAGTCTTTGCTAAAAGCATTAATTAAGACTTTAACATTTCTGATCCCATCAATTTTCTGTTCTCTTCTTATTAAATAGATGTACTAGGGGCGTTTGAATAATAACTGCCCAAAGTTTGGGGATAATGAATAAATGAACTTTGCCAGCCTCTGGCTAAGCATGAAATTTGCTGTGGAGTAACAAATGCAACCGAGGCAGCTCATACATTAACCAACCTAGTTTTGACACACAAGTTTGGGAGCACATTATTTACTTACTTACTAATTCTAAGCGAGACTAGGCTCCAAAATGTTTTATGCTGGAAATGACAAATGACATGTTCAGACAGTCTTTTGCACTCTCCATCACAGCGTGAAGCTGCTCATTCACCCATCTTCCCTTCAGTGGGTCTGGCCCTCTTGCCACGCACAGCGAGGCTTTCAGCACTGCAGACTCCATTTTCCTCAGGAACTTTGCCAGAAAAGAAGCACACTACAAACTGGGTAATTTTGTTTTTTACTCACTAGGTCTTGGCACTTTGAAGGTCACCTGTGTGCTATCAAACTACTTTTGTTCCATGTATTTTTACATGTGCATGGCTCTAGCACCAGCTCTGTTACACTGCTGTAAATCCATTCGATTTTGTGGAAATCCATTAACTCGCAGTGAATTTATGGCAGTATAACTGTGAGCGAGCTGCAGCTGATGGCGCAGACTGGAAATATTACAAGGAAAAGTGCAAAGTTCTATTGATTTTCTCTCAGGAAAAATGTGTGTTTCCTTATGATTATATTACAGATGACTCAGCTCTGGCCCCCAACAGCCATCCCTCATGTTTCCCTGCTTGCTGGCTGTGCAAGGAGCCTGTGCTGTCCCCAGTGCAGGGACCCGGGGCTGCCTCCGCAGGCACCACCTGCCCCAGCCGCGGTGCTGGGGAGCCTGTGCCCGGCTCCGTGTGGCACGGCAGGAGCCACACCAGCCTCCCAGGGCTCTGCAGCACAGGCACTTACTCCTAATCGATTCTGACAGCAGACACCATGAGGAATGCTGAGATTTATGAAAGAGCAAGATTTGCCACTAGCCTCTGTCCATTAAGGGTACGGCAAAACCTCGCTTTGCCCTTTGTAAATACAATCAGCAGAAGTGAGGCAGTTGCCCTTTTCAGAAGAAAGAACACTCTCAAAGGACAGATGTTTTAGTAAAAGTTCTCAACACTCTCACAAGCAATAAGGCCCAAATCCTTTACAATTTCTCTTCAAAATATTTCTCATTCCTTTAAGTGCTTTTTAAAGACTAAATACTGTACTGAAAGCTGCAGTCTCCTCTTTAGCCACTTATTTTCCCTGCACTGCAGGAATACGGGGCCAATTATAGGCTGTGTATTTTGCAAAAAAAGCTGGCCTGAATGTGGAAACCATGGCCCCAAAACCTGAAGGACTCATTGTGCACATTTTTAAAGGCAGACATATAGTGAAGGTGAAGGTAAAGGTAAAGCAAGGCAATCTCACTTGTTGAAGTTATCCTGTGTGCTGGGAATGAGTTCTCTCTGCCTTTGAAGGCAGACACCTGTGTACAGGTCTTCACTGGAAAGAGAAGATGCCTTTTGCTCTTGCTAGAAGAGATTTTTCATCAAATCCTCAGGTTATTGTTGAGTATTTCTGAGGTTTTATGGTGAATTGGAATATAAGAATTGTTGTTCCTACTGTGGCATGATTAACTCTGATCTCGGAAAGGATAAAAAAGTTACTTTTAGTTGCTAGTAGATTTAATATTTTTTCACCTTTAATGTGAATTAAGTCTAAAAGACCTTGGTAATTCTACTCCTGTCATTGCACACAAAACTTGCCGCCACATCCCTTTGCAGGTAACAGGCTACAAAAGAAAGGGAAGGACAAACTCAAGATGATTGATACATTTCCTCCAAACCACACAGTCTGTAATTTAAGAGACAATGCACTCTGTAAGTGATGGAACAAAAATATCAGGACAAAGCAGATACCTGTTTACTTGGAGACCAGCTGGGGTAGGGCTGAAGTTGAAATAGAAGCATAACTAGTCTTAGATAGACATGCTTCACTGCTTCAAGCCTCAGCTATTTATTTAGATCAATTTAGGCAGATTTTCTTCTTCCTCTTGTGGAAAAAATTTAGTTATCTCCCTTAGAAAAAGTTGAGGCCCTGAGAAATATTCTCTGCCCTTGAGAAAACAGCAGCAATGATGAAGAGCTGGCCAGAGGACCCCCAGTCCAAACACAGGCAGGTTCCACTTGTGTGACCAGCCCTTGGTGGAGGGATTAGAACTCTCCTGACATTGCAGGCTCCATGCACACCTCTACTGGAGTAACTGTCCTTGAGCAAATTCCCACACAGGAATGCTGGTATTTGTTTAAACATGGTCCAACATGCAAATCTTCTTCCCACCTGTCTTTCCCTTCCAGGTTTAGAAGCCTTGCTGTGTGCACATGGAAGCCAAGGACCGTGTTCTTCAGCGTCTCATGCTCTGATGCACCTCCAGGCTGGCAACAACCTCCAGCTCCTCATTCTTCCAAAGAGCAGTTCAGCTTTTTGTGGGAGGATTATGGATTGCTCCCCAATCCTACAGCTGGCAGTAATGGGATGAACACTACTGTGAGGATCTTATCCCCTTTGGATCCCCATGGTGAGTTTGCCCCAGTGCAAGAGGTTTTTACTACCACAGTGTGGTACACGTATCACACACAGATCTGCTTGGTCTCCAACCCAGTGAGTGCAAGTGGCACAAACCCCTGGCTGTCACTGGCAGCCCTAGAAAGAGGAAATCCTGAGCACCTGGGAAAATGGCAATCCCTTCCTGCCCTCCTTCTAGGACAGGACTCAGGTGTGAGGTGAGGCAGTGGCATGTCCTGTGTTTGCTCTGCAGCTCCTGCAGGCACAGTCCTGCTGACACTGGAGCTGTCACTCTGCCCTTCCCACAAGGAAACTCTTCTCTAAAATGCCACACAAATGACAGGATAAGAGTCATAGTCAGGCACAGGATTTCAAGTCAGTTCACTAAATTCAGCTAACAAAGGTCATGTTTCTTTACCAAGTCATCTTACTGGCTCACTTGAAAAACAAGCATTTTGCAACAGAAAAGTAACTACTCTACTTACTGTAAAAAAGCTTCTTTAGAGGAAGCTCACCTGGATAAGAAAAGTGACAAAATTATGCATTTTAAAAATCTGAATATATTTTAAACAAATCTTGGAACTAGGTTACACAGCGTTCCGGGATGATATATTTTGATTTTCCACTGCTTGATTCACTTTTTTTTCAGAGAGGCCTGGGGCAAACCAAAGCAATTTACATTGAATGCCACACACTGTCTCACTGTCCATCTACCAGACCTTGCCCTGACTGCCCAGAGATAACTGGTGGCACCAAGAAAAGGCAGCTGCAGTCGGGGACTGGCTGCCTGCACGTTCTGCTGTGGGCTTTGGCATCAGGTAAGGGTGTCTGAAAAATAACTGATTTCAATTTCATTTTGTTTGTACTGCATCTTTCCTCAAGCCTCTGTGCTGTGATAAGGTAGGGAAGGCACGCAGCCATCAAGCCTTCTCAGGGACATTCAGGACACAGGGAAAGGCACACACATCTGTAAAAACTTTATTTCAAAATCTTTTTATTCAACTGTTATTCATCAATATACAATACAGTTTATAAACAAATGTCTTACCTTGTTTCCAATCTTCATTTAAAAATAAATATTATTGACAGTGAATATTAATTATGGTAAGATGTACCTTTTTAATGTCTCCAAAAGAAATAATTTAATTAAAAAAGAAAAAGGAAATCCAAAAAAACCTAAACACAATAATCTACTAAAAATATTTCCTTTCTTAGGAAGGGTTTGACCCAACATCTTTACATATTGTCATAAAGATAACTGCTCAACAGTTCGTGCAAAATGAAGAGTCAGAGGAAAGGTTTAGAAAAGAAAAAATATTACATTAAAATAGAGAAATCATAAGTGCCATGCACAGAGCAGGGCTTTACACCATAGAGTCTGGAAACTAGATGCATTTTTCTATGTGGTTTACTTTTTTGTGGCATCCCCAAAAATATGTTTTTCCCCCCATGTAGAATTTATCATGCTTCTTTCAGTCTCTTTCTGTCCATCTTTAAAACAGTAGGGATTTCTTTGTCAGGGGTTTTGTTTGCTATTAAATAGGTTCCTTTCTGTTTGGCTGAGGAGGAGTGGAGGGAGCAGTCCGTCAGTGGTTTACTAATAAATGTACAAGCTTATGCAGTATTAACAGGGACATGTATAGGAGTGGGTCTGTAGCATAAATAGGTCCTGTACCTAGAAAAGAAAGAGACAAGGGAGAGAAGGAGATTTGATTTTTTATCTTTTCCAATATAGAAGATTAAATGCAGAAGAGAAATATAGGAAGATTCATTTTTATCACTTCAGTGCCAGGGGTCAGAAGCTTAATTTTAATAGTAAAACAGCATCCTCCAGCTATCCAATTCAAATAGCGTTTTCCTCCCCCTCCCAAATCTGACTCCACTTAGGTCATTTCATTATGTGTTACTAATGGTATGCCTAAACTTGGCTTCAGCCAAGTTACCAGCAATTGAGATTTCTATAAATACACCATAATCTGGTATATAGTTTCTTGAGAAATGACAGGTATCAACCACCCTTTAAAGGGAAATGACAAATGCTGCATCTGTACTTCTTGATTTCATTTAATTTCATTATGTGTTACTAATGGTATGCCTAAACTTGGCTTCAGCCAAGTTACCAGCAATTGAGATTTCTATAAATACACCATAATCTGGTATATAGTTTCTTGAGAAATGACAGGTATCAACCACCCATTACTTTAAAGGGAAATGACAAATGCTGCATCTGTACTTCTTGATTAACAGGACATGAACCCATTTCATTTGGAATGGGAACAGCAAGACCTTGACATCTTCTTTAGCTTTTATAGGAAAGAGCAGAATTTTAAATTAAAAATGTGCTCAGGAGCTATAGAAAAACAGAGGTCAGGTGTGGAACACATCTGTTCCCGTCAGCCTGTCCCAAGGAGAGCGATGAGCTAACTCATGGGGCAGGACACGCTGAGGCAATTGCCACTCCATGCTGCAGCCACCAAGGCTGTCCCTGCCTCACACCCAAGCACACCACGATACTCGCTCAGTTTTTTTATTTTCCAGCAACATGTGCTGAAAAGACACAAAAAGGTATTTGCTGTGTGCACTGTGGTGTGGCCCCTCTCCCTGGCATGGGAGGGATGAGCTGTGGGGCCAAGGTCTCTTGGCCACGCTCGGCCAAGAGAGCAGGACACACAGGCATGAGGCTCTGCTGTGCCACCTCTGACATGGCCATGGCTGTGCTGCTGGCAAAGGCAAAGGCAAAGGCAAAGGCAAAGGCAAAGGCAAAGGCAAAGGCAAAGGCAAAGGCAAAGGCAAAGGCAAAGGCAGAGCAGCCCCGTTCCCTGGAGCAGCCCCACCACTGCTGCAGGGCAGGACACAGGTGCCTGGCACTCCCTGAGCTTGGCTCAGCCCATGCAGACAAGGCCAGGCTGGGCCACAGCAGCTGCCCCTGGGGACCCGTTCCTGAGCCATGAGAGGACCAGCGTGTGCAGCTGTCACCAGCATGGGATGGATGTGATGGATGTGGGACAAAAGCAGGAGTCCAGTGGGAATTTGCCCTGCAGCTGAAGTGCAGAGGGACACCTGGGGAGAGGCCTGCTCTCTGCTAAACACCCAACCTACAGGAGTAACCAATGCCCAAAACACTGAATGCCACCCAGACTGTGAGGGACACTTTGCAAAGCATGAAAACTTTAAAAATAAGTGTTCTGTATCTCTGGAAAGGTAATCAGGGCACTTCTGTTTACGAAACTCACTTCAGGCACCGTAATGTGAATACTTTAGTCTTGGTCTCTAGGACATGTGAGCGTCTCCCAGCTGTGGCATGATCAAAGGAAATGCCTCAAACAGTGCCTGAGCAAAGCACTGCCCCTGGGCTCGCTGCTCCAGCTGCCTCATAATCTGTACACACCTCACCAGCAACGCTGGAGTACGATTACCCAGCATCAAAAATAGTACACAGCAATGTGGTGTGCAATTGAGGAACTCAAGAAATGTCCCCACAGTGCTATCTCACAGACACCCAGACTGTGTGGTGATTATTTAGTTATTAAGGTTTTAATTAAATCCCTGCATGCACAAACACATGCTCAGGACTGCCTGCACAGCAACAGCAAGGTATTAAGATGAATACAGGATTTTTGTTTTGAAATCTGAAAAACACAATTAACTCCAGCAGCTAAAGGAGTTAGTTGCAACTCATTGCAAAAAGACACTAGAAGTGTGTGCAGGGAAGTCCTCTCTTCTGGAACATGGCACAGCTGCAAGAAAGGCAGTCCAGGACAGTCCCCATGCGCTGTCACTGTCCCCTGAGCCTGGGGATGGCAGGGGCAGCCCGGCAGCAGCTGACACTCCTGGCAGCTGCACACAGCTCAACGGTGCCAAACTCGTGCCAATTCACACCTGCCCAGCACTGCAGGGAAGAGCTGGCCTTAGATATTTATCATGATCAAACCTGAGGGTGCTGAGAACCCATTCTTTCCCTAGCAGGGAAAGAACCCATTCTTCTTCTCTGTTCATTCTTTCCCTGCTTTCAGTGAACAGGGCTGAGATGCTGCCAGTTGCTCAGACAGCAAGATGTGCTTTTGTGAGGGGGAATTCCTCTGGAAACACTGAGAAACTCAACCTGGAGAAATGGGCTCTTGAATCTCAAGTGTCCTTACAATTATGGTGCTGAAGGGCTGCCAGGAACACCAGCTTAGGATCGTTTCTGCTTTGGAGGGAAAGCAGTATTAGTCACAACTCCTTGTAGCACCTGTGTGCCTGCTTACCAAAATCATCCCTATGTTGGTTTTACCTTTATGTACTAGTTTTAGTTTAAATTTCAATGCAGAACTGTGAATTCAACAGTCCAAATTTTGTCTTTTCCTTCTGTAGAAACTACTGTTGTTCTTAACCTATATTCTCCATCTTCTCTGATGGCAGAATGTGAATTCAGACTCTGTTAACAGAATCTCAGCAGTTAAAAGAAACATATTTTAAAAACACTATTTGAAAGTAATTATTGTTACTGAACACCACATACAAGCTTCTTTTTTCATACTGATTCAGTGCTGTTCTGCTCTAAGACTTCAGGCATTAGTGGACATACAGAACTTCAGAATTCTCCTCCCTCTAAATAAAAGCAGACTAGAAAAATAATTTCAACAACAAACTAAACTTAGTGTCCTCAATTCTGCTGTTACTGCAGTAGTGGAAGTCTTGACTTTTAGTTAATAAATTGCTACATCTGTAGATGTAAACAAACAAAATGTGGGCTTGAGCATGAGGATCTGGACACATGATTGACCCTGGTGTGAGAACAGAGGGTTCTTCTCCAGACACCCTAAATCAGGAGTACACAGTTACTTGCAAACTACAGACACTTGAGAGAAAACATTTCACTGATATTTTGAATATTCATTTGATGTTATGTTATTGCAAGCTTATTTATCACTATACAGACGTACAACTTTGCTTTTAAAATATTTATATGCTCATGACCAAAAGGGAAAGTCTGCCACCATGCAGAACAAGAACAAATTGTTCTCTTTGTGTATGGTGAATTGCTCTCTGGCATCACTCATCCTTCTTTGCGATTTATGACATAATAGTGTTTTACTGCAATTTTCTATTTAATATTTTTTTCATGCCAGAATTAATCACAGTTTGACTTAAAACAGTTCAATTGCAAACAAACATTAATTAACTGACTTGTGAAACCTAGAAAAAATGGCATAATTCTTTTACAAGCTATATTTAACCAATGGTCAAAACCCACAGTTTCCAGCAGTCACCTATTTTTCTTACTAGAAAGAATCTGAAAAGTCCTTTGATGTCTCTTTCTGAGATGGTGGTAAAATGCAGTGGCCCATATAATAAAAAGCTGAAAGACATCAGTAGCCTATTTTCCTTGAAAGATGAGATAACACCTAAAATCTGACTGCCTATTGATGATGGAGCTGGGGCCCTGGCTGGCAGTGTCACGAGACATTTCTCTGTACTGCCTTTTATGCAGTGACCTGTTAGCCTTGGCCTATTTCCTTACAGAACAATGCCCAATTAAAGCCCTCAAACCTGGCATTTCATTAAGAGGTGACCATATAGATTGATCTGTTCTCTCAGTCCAGAAACTTTAGACTGTGCTTGATACATGCTCTTGTTCTGGTATCTATGGAAAAAATGGAGTTTTACACGGGTTGCTAGTCAAGGATCATTACAAACAATAACCTCCTAGATGAAACAGATTCTCAGTCACTAACATACATTTGGAGCATTTGCATTGAATTGAATTTCCCCAACTTCAGACCTAAGATCTTCTTAGAAGTTTTTAATTGAAATTACTAAAGTCACTATACACTTACTGAACCAAAGAGATAATAAGCTACACCCCATTAGAACTATTCCACAGTTTGAGTCAAGATCTTATAAACTGTCTATACCCTTCCATTCTTAAGTACTTCAGCACAATCCACACACTGCATTTTTGCTTTTTTTTATCTTTTGTTTTGTACCTAATGCCTTAAAATTCCCACTCCTCCCCAGGAGCTAATTCTCCAGGATGCTGTGCATCTCCAGAAGTGCATGCAGAGCCTGTGCTGATTTTAGCAGACCCTCCCAGCTCAACCCTAGAGCACTGCATGGAACAGGAGGTGTTGTTGTTCAAAGAAGTACTGGTACAACAGGAGAAACCACTGAACTGTGGTGTCCCCGTTGCTCCTGGCTTTCGGCTGGCTGTGGATCATTCTGCCCAGAAACAGCTCCTCAGCTGCCTTTTGGGGGAGCTAATTTCAGCAGTGGTGACTTCCCACATATTTATGAGCAACTGCATGGGATCTGCTCGCCACTGAACCTGCCTAGAAGGCATGATGACAAAATTAGTTTTCTATCCACTACCGTTTTTATTTATGATTCACTGAGTTTTGGAACAGCTTTCCATAACTCATCTCAAGAAAATGCCTCACAGAAGTCAGCCTATGTTTTTATTTCTACACAACCATGCAGGTAGAAGCTTGTGGTGCTGCTTTGTTCCTTCATCCATGACATCAAGGTTTTTAAGGTCAGGAGTAAATCTTCTCACACAGCCGGGTGAAACTACCAGCATTGCCCTCCACAGCCTTCATGATAATGCCCACATTTCACTTCCTTATCCACACCACAGCCTCAAACTTTCCAGGAAGCTGAAAGCAATTTTACTGGCCAGAAGACACTGACCAGAGTTTTGTAAAACTCTGTCATCATTTTAGGTCTTCTCAAATACACCTGAGTTTCACTGTTTCTCCACCTTCTCTCTCAAAATATCCACTGCAATACTGAGGCCTATATTTAGAGGTGAATTGCCAAAACCCCACATTACAAGAGTTACTGAAAGCCTCCTGTCTTGGTTTTGGAAACTCAACAGGTTTTAATATTTCAAATAAGATTCCATTTGCATTTGGAGTATTTAGCAGTCCTGGAAAGAAGACACTAAATTACACTAATTTACTTGCCCACGCCTGTATCTATTTATGTGCTGGGCTAAACTCACCTGAAAACAATGAGGTGAGGCAGAATTTAAGGCTTGATAACTCTACAGAAGCTGCAGACAGGGTAGCACAGTGCAAACTTCCGGAATAGACAGAAAAATAAATATGTGTATTTGAGAAAAAGCCAATTCCTTGTAGCAGCCTGTTCCTTAATTTTGACTGTTCTTGATGTGACAACTCAAAAAGTTCACCGAGGACAGAAAACTGGTGTTTTAGTGGTTTGGTGTTTCAGCATGGTAACAGTAAGGCTACAGATTAGAAAACAAATAAATTGGTTGGAAATGAGAGAGAGGTGTAGTCATGCAAGGAAATGATGCAGAAATAAAAGTTTGGTTCTGATAAGAAGCTAAGAGAAGAAAAATATTCCTTCTGCAGTATTGATTTTCTGAAGCACTGCAGTGCTCTGCTGGAAGTCAATGTGTGAGTGCCTGTGGGACAGGACAGACACAGGCATTGGCAGAGGAGTTGGGGATGTGTTTCTTAAGGCACCTGCAACTATTGAGGTGGATTTTGATCTCAACAGAGCTCATTTTAACTGAGACTCATTAAGGCCAAATTTTCCTTAAAATGCTAGTGCTGACAAACCCTGCCAAACATGCTCATGGTACACAGACCAGCCAAGTGCTCTGTTACCCTCTACAGAGGCTCTTCCCTCTCCTGGATCATAAGGACATCATTAGACGTAAGGTACAGGATTAAATGGACAATTGATCTGACCCATTCCACAGCTGCTGCAGGTCTACAAGCACAACACTTTTGTATTAACAGCTATCACAAACAGAGGAGTTGTTGAACTACTGGATTTGATGAATGCAGGGAAATGCATATCTGCTATGGAGCAAGAAATACTCCTGTATTTATCCAGAAATACTTCTGTCTGTTAGGTTCCCAGAGAAATATGCAGTTTCATTGCCAACAGACTGGCAAAAAACTCTCTCCTACTAAAGTTACAAGAAATAGGGGTAACACAATAGGGGAAGTATTTTCCCTCAATATCGCCATTTCCCTTCTGTGGTAGCCAAAAGTGTACAGAACAATCAGCACTCTTACCAAAGCCTCCCTCTGCTTCTTCAAACACTGCACGTGCCTGTGAACACCTCTGGGCTGAGGGCAGGCAGTGCCCACAGACAGCCCAGCAGAGCAGCAGCTGAGCTGAGGGAGCCAGGCCCTTGGGGGGCTGCTCTTGGGATCTCTTCTACACTGGAGAGAGCCAAACAAACCACTCAACCATGCCAAATATCCACTCGGGAGAAATTAAAGAGTAACTTCAAGACAACACCAGGAGTAATTTATAACAAGCTCCAAAAGGAAACACTGCTCTAGACGGTGTCAATGGAGAACAGAAATGCATCCTGAATGCTTAAAATGAGTAATTCATTCTATATAGATTATACAGTTCAAATACTTTCCATTGGTTTGCATTTAAATAAGCCAGTAACTTTCCTCTTTTAAGACCTGCAGCTGGTCTCTACTTTGTATTACCCTCACATAAACAGATTTCTGCTTCGCTATAGGTGAGATGATCTCTCCTCGCCAAACATCTTATTAAGACACTCAAACCATGCAAGTATGAATTTGTTTTAATTTCCAGAATTTTCTGCAGTTCCATGATCTAAAATTAACTTAACAAAACCAAGAACCATTAATTCATTCCCTGAAAGTTGAATAATGAGAGATACAAAATTCTTTGTAATGAAATTTGGTGGAAAATGAATTCTAAACTGAAATACAGAGAAAAATAAGTTACTGAATGAGTGGTAGCTTAGGTGGTAAATAAGCAGCCAGTCCTGCACTTCCTTCTTCTGTACTATTATGTGAGCAATTCCAGAGCATATCCATACACACAAGTAGCAAAAGCACAACTCCAACTGCCCAGAGCACAAGGCAATGAAAAATACTGGGAGCTGGTTTCAGCTACTGAGCTTTGAAGCAAGTTTGGGGCATATTCTCAGGTTTTTCATTATAAGTAGGAGGACTAAAAATTCATATTGCAGAAAAGCAGGCAAGCTAGATATGGTCACACAATTCCATAGGAACTTTATGAAAAGACTGACAGTAAGAGTCCCACTGGACTGAACCACAGGTTTCACATTCTGTAATTGATAAAAGTTGTAAAAGTTGTAAATATTTGCAACCCAGAAATAAAGACGATGACACTGTGGTTCTCACTTCACTGTTTTTACAGTATTTTTGACTTGATCAGGATTAGGAGCAAGCTGCCAATGTAGTTGTAATTATCACTCCAATCAGAATTACTAAACTTAAGCAGATGCAAGTGCAGATTAAGGATTTTTTTTTAAAATAACCCTATCCTGTCCAAACTTAAAGAACAGAGCTAAGTGCATTAGCAGAATGCACGATAACACACGAGAAATGGCTGTACTGAGAGCATGTGCCTGGAAAAAAAAGCAGAGCCTGTGATTTCCATAAAGAAGGGATCACCTTTTTGCTGTAAACAAACAGTGGCATTTTGGGACTGACCCACAGAGACCCTCCAAATTTCCAGTCATTTCCAATGACTGATATTTGCTAGATGTTAGTTAACTAAAGACTTTGCTGTGCCCTAGATGTAAGGGAGGCCAAGCTTTGCAGAATAAGGTAGCAAGGGGTTATTTGACAAAACTGTGGACATGGGACATTCCTCAATACCCTCTGTACACGGGAAATCTCCAGCTCCTCGGTGTGAGAGGGATTCAGATTAGCACACCAATTTAAAAATTATAAAGCAGTAAACTATTTCTAATTGTGTCAGTTTGATGAATTTTACCCACAGAATCACAGAATTGGTGAGGGTGGAAAAGAGCTCTAAGATCACCAAGCCCAGCCGTGAACTCAGCACCACCACACTGTCTACCACTAACCCATGTCCTCAGGTGATACATTGCCATGTCTCCTAACACCTCCAGCAGCCTGGTAACAAAACAGGCGTAGAAGACCATGTCCATGAGAGACCTCCCTGTGCTCTGTCTGCTTTGGAAGCCTCTCCCTGCTCACACAGGGATGCCCTGCTCCCAGCCAGGGGCAGGGTGAGAGCAGCTGTTGTGGGGAGTGCTTGGGGTCCTCTGCTCTGTGAGCACAGCTCCCTCCTCCCTGCGTGAGCCCGGCACAACCTCGTGCTGGCTCACACGGACCCCTCTGCTGAGCACGGCTGCTGCTCTGCCAAACTGCTCTTCTTTCCAGCTAATAAAATTGCCTCCCAGCTGATAACAGCCTAGCAATATAAAGTGCTTGGTTGTTAGCCGCTGTTGTGACAAATAATACCATTCTGCTGACAACCCCATTTTTTCCAATACGAACCTACTTGAACTGTTTATTATTGACATATGGGACTGCTCTACCATTATCTAATTTTAAAAAACACATCGTAAACAGCAATAGTGAGCCTGACAGCATTCTTACCGCCTTAGCAAAGCTAAATCAAAATCCAAAGCAACCTCCTTTTATTGCCAGCACAGTCCTGTCAGGCTCTCTTAAGTAAAAAAGAAACACCTACACAGGACTACTGTAAGATTCATTTCCTGGCAGAGGCTACTCTGTGTTTGCTTTCCAACCACAGCCCACACTACTAAAAGCCTTCTCAAAACCAGTACCAGTAAGGCTGCCTGGGCATTTCTTTGTGCCATCACTGCTAAGCTTTAAACTGTTAGGGACCTATATAAATCGACAGCACACTTCAAGCATCAGTAAAGCTGCATAAAGTTTACATCAGTAAAGCTGCAGCAGTATAGCAGAGGTGGGGAGTGCATAACAATTACTGCCTCTCATAAAAGATACAAAGTTAGCTGGTTCTGCAAACTAAGACTCCATTTTGCAAAGTATCTATTGAAATAATGTATAAAGAACTAGCACTACATGTATATTCCTGTCCCAAATGCTGTTTGCTCATGCAAAAACACATGTGGGTGCACTGAGCCTTTCTTCATATAAATTTCTAATTCTCACTCACTAATGAATCAATCTTATATAGAAATCTAGACCAGTGTTAGATACAGCTTCAATATTCACTAAAAAGACCTGTAATACTCCCTTCATTGTGTTTAGTAATATTTTAAGAAGATTTTTTCATCTATAACTTAAAGATATCAAAGAAATTCAAATAATATTCGGATTTCTTCAAGGGCACTGAACAGGCTGGAGTAGAATAGGTTAGTACAGTTTTGTCTGTCCTCCGGGGAACAAGCAAGAACTGCTGAAAGGAGGTTACTCAAATAAATTGCATTTCCACAGTACAAAAACACCCAGGCACAGCTTGTTTCTGCCCTAGATAATGAGGTGACACAGTACAGCAGTTAGTGCTTTTGTCCAGTTCGAAAATTAATCCATATTACACAGACACAAAGGAAGATATTTGACCTCACTTGTCCCCAAAGCAGTCTAATTTGCCTAGATATTAAAGTGCTAGTGATGTGTATTTAATGAGAATTCTTTTTGCATGTTTATTATCCAGTGACATTTAGGAGGTCAGCCTGATAATTCAGTTATGGCCTCTGTCTTGCTACTTTATTTAATGTAAAGGAAAATGTGATGTGACCCAGGTTGCATTTAACTACAAGTAACATCAGAATTGAGCTCACACATGGTCTCATAAAAAGCACAGGGGAAGTGGAGCAGACCCTGACATTACTGAGTGGGAAAGGCAGGGAGCCTGAGCTGAGCAGCCTCACAGACTTTCCTTTCTTGCTATTTCATGTAATGTTCATCTATCAAACATAAACGAGCTCCACAGGCTGTGTCTCAAACTAGCAGAGAGTCATTAAAGCTCTGACAAAGCCAAGAGAGCCCTGAACTCAAACCCTTACCCAAAAGTTAGTCCAAACCCAACAACAGCCCCTCCAAACACAGTCCCCCTAACCAGGCACAGCTGTGCAATAATAAAACACTGTGCTCCTTCCTCTGCTGTCTCTGAGCTGCAAAGACAGGCCTCTTGCTTGCTAGTGCACAGCAGAGATCTGAGAGTCTCCACGTGGCCTCCTGCCTCAAGGTGGGCTGGCTGTGCACGCCCTGCTCTGCTGAGCACCACGGGCACAGGGGCTGCAGGGCTGGCACCTGCTGCTTCATCTCGGCCAAGCAGCCCAGGAGCAGAGCTCCTTCTGCCTCAGACATAAAAGGCTTTGAGGAGGGGAGGAACAGGCACGGAGTGAAGATTTATGTTCTTCCTTGTGATGACCGCTTCATCTGTGCACAACACATAAGCCTGTGTTCCTCTTGGAGCTTCTTGTTTCACACTCCTATCTTTGTTTATTTTATTTAAAGCTTTCACTTCTGAGCTTTGAGGCTGGAGATCAAACAAATAAAAGGGAATTTGGAAGCTGCAATATCTGATCTACATTCTGCTCAGAAGTTAAACTAAAAATTGCCCCCAAGCCAATACACAGGCACTCATTTTGAAGACCATTTGGTAGGATATAATACAGTCAATTTCCCTCCCAGGAGGTTAGGATGAAGATCCTTGTTTATTACTGCACCATCAGATGACAAAGTTAGTCTCACGACTAAGGCACTGGATGTAAATTTAGAAGATCTGAAATTAAGTTTTCATATTTAATTTCACAGTTGTCACACAACTCAATAAAGTCAGTTATTGTTCTTGTGTCATTTATCTGTCTCAAACACTTGGACTACAAACTTCCTAAGACAGAGATACCGTGTGTTTCACTCAGTGATGCTCCTGCATCCCCCCTACTCTACCCAGTAAAAACCAGGAGCACTTCCAAACAGTAACAACTGTGCACACTTTCACTTGCTCACCCCCATTTTTTTCCTACAGTGTAAGAGTCCATTTAGGTACAAGCATTTAAACTAAAAGCTCAATATTATTTCATTTAGAACCACATGGATGCCTGCTTCTCTGATAGTGTTAAAAATGGTCTTGCCAGCAGATCTTTGTCTCCTCACAGCCCAAATCCCATTTTCTAGGCTTCCATGAGACCACAGCACCAAGTTTTTATATGGTTGTTTAAACATCACAGATAAAATCCTGTTTAAGTAGCTAATATTTGTGGCATATTGGTCAATTTTTCAGTTATACTGGATCTATTGCCTTATATACCATAATGCTGACACAGACTTCAGGCAAATACCATTTCTGGTGATGTTCAAAACAATGGATTTTCTATTTATACCCAGTTTGTCAGATGAGACTCTCTGCTCTTTAAATAATCTCAGTAACAGACACATTTATCCTAATAAATTCATGTTTCAGTTCACTTAGAAGATGTAAAGAATCACACTTCTCCATGGTGCATGACTGGGGCAGCAGCTGAAGTCAACAAGAGCCCTGCAGGCACATCCCAGTGTAGCATTTGATCTATAATCATGTTTATTGGCATCTAAGTACATAGAGGCCCTCTCTTACTACACTGAAAGTATTGGGAAGATTTCTATTGCAAGGAAAATAGGATTAGAGGCCAATTCATGCAGGACACTGTAGCTAGTGCCATGCCATCAGCTCTTAGGCAGAGCTCTCCAGTGTCTTAAATGAGGATGTTTCTTAATCGCTGATAGCAAATCCATTGTTCAACCCAATTTCTGCTTTTATACAGAGGAAATATCCCTGTGAACAATGAAAAGACTTAGAAATGCTAAATACTGTAAATGTATTAGACTATTCAATTATTACACACAGATTTGGTGCAAGTACTTATCTGTATGTGTTATGGAGCTCAAAATAGGATAATGAGGCATATGTATTATGCTGCTATGGAGATGTAACTCATACAGCAACACAAGGTTGGGTCCTGCAGTCTTAAACACCACGTGAGCAACGATTTAGTTGGATTTGTTGGCCCTACTGTGTGGAAAACCAGTTATGACACTGCCTTGGGGGTGGACTCAAAACAGGGCTTCTAGTTCCCAGAAGTAAATAAAAGGGAAAAACCATTTCCTATAAAGCAACTGCATTCTTTATGGAGAACAGTAATTACTGTATCTCACTGTAGCTCTAAAGAACACCACTTTAACATACAAACAGGAAACTCAGAAGGTCTAAGATGTCATTTTCTTTTAGGACATTTTGAAGAAAGGTTAGTGCTTATCCAACCTGAGTGACAGCACTGGAGACCCCAGTCTTCCCTTTCCTCACAAAAGCAGGTGATACTCCTGCAAGCCCCCATCGCACTGACTGCCACGTTAATATTTTATCCAGGTCTCTATCCAACATTCATGTCTAGGGAAGACTTCTTGCCTCCACACCAAGCTGTGTCTCTGCTTCAGACCAAATCCCTGGCCCAGACAGTCTTTCTAAAGTACTCAGGGACTGCGACAGCAGCAATCTGCTTTACAGAAGCAACCAAAGAGATATCTTGTGATAACAAGACTCAGGCAGTTCTGGTCCAGAAGGTACCCGAATCAGGAATTTTTGAGGGTCAAGTCCCTCAGCTGCAAATCTCCAAAGCCATGCTGTGGTTGATGTTCTATTGATTTGTAATTACTGGCAGCTCCAAACTACCATAGGTACAAAAATTACAGCAAACCAGGGAGAAGCCTGTTTTTCAAGGAGATCTTGATTCAAGCAGAGTGAAAAGACATTATTTCCACAAGAGGACCATACCAAAATACAAATTAATTACCTCCCTCTTATGGGGACAAAAGCAGGGGCTGGTTTACACCTTAAGTCAGTACAGGAACAGTCTGACTTGGCTTTCTCCAGCACTGGAGCTGCCACAGAGTGGCACTGTTCACAGAGACCAGTGTGCCCAGCAGGGAGCTCACAGCACCAGATTTTTGTTCAGCCAGTTTTGCAGCCCTCAGCATCAGTCTTCACCTGGAGACCCCCACTAGATGTTTTTCTGTATTCTGCTACCTTTTTCACTGATTTAAATCATTCCATTACCTCCACTGCTGGCCACAACACTACCAGTTTATTTTCAGAATTTAATGCAGCCTAGAAATGATGCAGAAGTGCCATATCCCAAACCACAGACATGTAAAAAATCAGGACAGACAGCAGTTTAGCTGATCTGGGCAGGAGGTCTTGCCCTAACAGGCATATGTGACATGCTGTCTTGGCGGCACACGCTCCCATCCATCTGTTGACATGGAACTGAGCCCGCTGCACTTCCCCCGTCCTGCTTTCAGCTCACATGCACCACATAAGCTCTGGGCTCAGCAGGCAGGGTGCACAGTGCTGCAAGTCCTAAACCCAACCTCTACTGTCAGCATGGAAAACACTGCAAGAATTCTCACAGTCACGGAGAGGAAATATAAGAACAACCCCCAGCCCTGGGGTCCCAGGAGAAAAGCAGATATTTCCAAACAAAAAATGATAGATCATGAGCATTACATTGTCTGATTTAATTTCTTGGGGTCAGTGGATTCAGTAAAAGCAAAATGAACTTCTTTAAATGCCCACAAGCACCTGTAGTTAGATCTCAGGAACTGTCACCTTATCTACCACTAGACAGCAATGAACAACCAGCTCAGTCTTGGGAATGATAAGGAGTAAAATCTAACTTTCACATGTATTTCTACAGAAGAAAGAAACTAAATTATTCAGAAAACAGGAAAAGGTAGTAGCCAGATAAAACACAGCACCTGTAAAGCACCAGCAGGTCACAGTGACCCATATAGGAATGATTTCCATTACTGTGAGCCAAAACCTGCAACTGCTTGCCCAGAAAGTGTAAAGAGGTATCAAGAAGAAGTGTGAACTTCCCTGCGTGAAGATTATGAATCTGCGTCAGAAGAGACTCAGCAGAGAGGGGAGCTCAGGCGTTCCCTGCACAGTTAGTGGCATAAAATTGTTTCCTTTTTCCACAGATAACTTGGCAGGGACATTTGTTCAACATTAGCTAAGTGACAGTGGCTGAGAGCAGAGCTGAAGCCTAGCCAGAGCAGCAGCACACCTCTGAAGCTTGAAACACTTTTGCAATGCAGATTTAAGACTATGTTCTTCGTCCCAGACATTCCTGTCATTGGATAAATAAAGGTTTATAGCTGCCTTCGCTGGCAAACTGCAATATGGTAATGTGGCATTAATAACTTAATACAGTATTAACTGATAGACAATCAGTATTAGCATGATGTTTACATTTGGAAAACGTTATAAAGCACTGTATCTCCAATTCTTATCCTGCCATTAATTCAGATGTGGAGCTCATTACACAGCAATTGACATTTCCCTTCTGAATCTGCATCCTGCTCTGCACAGGCCTCGCATCTGCTTGGGACAACCAGCCCTGTAAACCACTTGCTGATCTAAATTCTCTGCAAATCTAAATTCTCTGCAGCACATCCATGGTGTTTCACTCGAGGCTGCAGCTACTGTTTCAAACACTGCACCCGAAAAGCTGCAAGGGGGTTCTGAACGTGGGGCCTCCCACTGCACCTGCCAAAGGGATGCAGGTCCCAGCCTCGCACCCGGACCCATCTCCCCAGCCCCGTGCCTGTGTTCACTGCTGTCCAGGCTGGGGCAAGGCACAGTCCCCGCCTTTGGGACAACCTAAGTGCGCTTTGCCAACAGCCTCGGGCGCGATTACTCAGTTTCAGCGTCGCAGCGAGAGTCCCCCCACGGCAGAGGGGTCACAGTGCCCGACCCGCAAGCGAGTGGCAGTGCCGGGGCTCCCTCCCGGCCCCGCCCTACCTGACCCGTGCTGCTGGCGGAGGATGGCGGCCTGCCCGGGCGGCGGCGAGGCCGAGGAGGCTGCGGC
>VXBC01012022.1:0-10951 GCA_013399945.1 Ploceus nigricollis
TTCTCCCCTAACACAGTCTTACCGTCCTTGGGCCTGCTTCCTGACAGCCCAGCTGCATCCCCTTCCCCCTTCAGACCTAGTTTAAAGCCCTCTCAATAAGGTCTGCCAGTTCATGAGCTACAAACCTCCTGCCCTTAACAGAGAGATGTATCCCATCTGATTCCAGTAGAGCAGGTGCCATAAAGGTTGCTCCATGATCAAAGAATCCAAAATTTTGCCGATGACACCAACCCTTGAGCCATTTGTTAATGATGTGAGTTCTCCTATTCCTTTCATCATTTTTTTCTGCCACCAAAGGGACTGAGCAGAACACTACCTGTACACCTGTCCTATCAACCGCTTGACCCAGTGCCGTAAACTCCCTTTTAATCGCCTTGACACTCCTCTTTTCAATCTCATCACTGCCAGCCGGAGTATCAGCAGTGGGGAATAATCAGAGGACCGAATCAGCCTAGGAAGTCTCTCAGTGATGTTTCGTACCTGGGCCCCAGGGAAGCTAGTTAAACTAGCATTTCCAAAATGTCTGCCCAAGCTCCTCGCCCGTTCCTATCGTCTGTGCTTGTCTGACAAATCATAATCTTAGGCAATCATTTTGCTAATAATCATGTTGCACGTCACTGCAGCCTAACTCTGTCTCCCTTATGCATCCCTGACTTCAGGTGTGATGCTCAGTGACAAAGCCTTTGCCTTCTGTGAAGAGTCTGCCCCAGAATCAGACTTGCACTTTTTTTATCACTGGACTTTCTTCCTCTTTCATAATACAGGTGTTGCCAGCTGTCACCGGAGGCGTCCTTGAACGGTCTTCCGGAGTTCCTTGGCATCGTGATCCAGACTTTTTCCATCTGGATCCTGCATTGTCCATGTCTTGTGCCCCTGGAGCTGGTAAGTCAACGGCTGGTGCAATGGATTTTGAATCCATTTGACTGATGTGATGTCACGGAGGTAAGAGAGTGAATCATAGTAACTGTTTATTTCCCCATTGCACAGGTCTTGCATCAAAGCTGTGATAATGGGTGTTTGTTGGCACAGCAAATGTGGGTTTTGCCCAAGGTGGATGGGTTTATAAAATACATGTAAAAATAATAACAAAAAAGCACTGGGTTTTTTTGTTGTTGTTGTTGTTTTGGTTTTGTTTCTCAAAAGAGAAAATCAGCTTCAGAAGAGAACAAAACTGGCTCTACCCAAAATGAGTAAAAGGAGCTGGAAGAGATACTCAAAAATGAATGCCTCGTTTTATGTTTCTTGATTTACCAGGGAATGTTGTTTTGCTTACATAGACTATAACAGGACATAAATGCATATGGGTTTCATTAGAATTATCAAACCAAGCAGTATTCTTGCAAGTTGGGTTTTATAAGCTCTTCTGTCCGAATGAGACAAATGCTCAGAAACTGGAAACACTACTTTTTCTGAAGCAGGAAGCAGACTCCAGCCGGGTAAGGCAGACACAAAATCCTTTGGAATTAGAACCAGGCAGGGGTGAGGAGAATTAATTGCTACATTTGCACCCCATGGACTCCTGAGCAGGGTCCCAGCAGGGAAGACTGGAGGGATACCCCGCAAGAAGGTCCAAACAGGGAGCTGTTCCCTGATGAGAGCAGCGTAGCCTTGGAATTGCCTGAAGGGGAGAAAGAGGGATCCTTTCAGCACAAGGATCAGCTGTCAAATGTGGAGATGTTATCAGACGATTCCTCGATTCCTTGGGAGTGTTTAGTTCCCAAACCAAGTCAATCTCCTACCTTGTGAAGCTCAGAAATCTGGGAAGAGCCCAACTAATGTAGGTAACGGACTGGCAGATAAAACTGCTGGGGAATGGTAGGGAAAAGCATCCTAATAGGGGGCCTCAATTTGTACAGGCATCATGCAAAAATTGTCCAAAAGAACGGGAATCAAATTGGATTGACATATTCCTTGGAGACCACAATCCAGTGGGAAGGTTGAGGGAAGGAAACAAGGCCTAAAAAGGCAAATGAGCCAAGTCTGCCAAAACCCTCAAATGGCTACATTCCCTGGCATTGCTGAGGAATTCAGCCGAGCTCCAAGCAAAAGGTGAGCCCATATGGAATCTTTTATGGGCGACCATATCCAACTGTGACTCTTCCTGGAGAAAGCCATGGGATAGGTTACCCCAGTTTCAGAGAATATGTCATTTCCTTGGGAAAAACCACTTCAATCATTGCATAACTTTATTGTTTGAGCTTCACCAGTAACCTGGGATATCCAAGTCCATCCTCCCCAGCAGGGAGAGGAGTACATCCGGACATGGAGAATTTCTGGGAGGGCCCCAGAGAAGAAAGAAGGCGCCAGCTTTGCAGGTCTGTGTTATAAGCTATCCTGTCAGCCTCTCCCGTTTGATCCCAGTGGATTTGTCCTCTTGGATTCAACCTCAGCAACACTAATTGCTGGGAATTAAGGAGCCTTTGGGACTTCTTTTCCATGAAACCTCTTCATCCTGCCCTTCAGTCTTCTTGTGCCCAGAGGAAAAACCCAAAACTCTGTTTTTTCCCCTCTCCCCTACATTTGCCTCCTCTTTTCCTGCAGGCTTTGGGCTATCCAGGCTCGCATGTGGATTAGGCAGAGCACCCCAGAAGCTCAGCTCAAGGAGGGATTGGAACCACCATGAATTCTCCCAAAGTTTGGTGTGCGGAGCTGCATCTTGGGAGGGACTGGGATTTTGTGCCGTTATGGTTTTTTTTTTTCCTTGTTTTGCCTTTTGGGCCACCTCAGAGAAAAAGCTGGAAACCAAAGAAACTGAAGGGGATTCCCAAATTCCTTCCTAGACCTTCAGAGGAGGCACAAATCCCTGTGGAGCTGAGGAAAGAGATGTGAGGAGAATGGGAATAATTGAGCCTCAGCACTCTCCACTTTGTTCTTTTAATGTATTTGGAGGTGCAGGAAGTGCTAAATCCCAAAGGAATTCTGTGTCTGTAACATCAAGTGCCACCTCTTTAAACCAAAGCCTTCAGAGCGGGGTTTTCCCACCAGATGTGACATGGAAAAGCTTCAGTGAGGATTTCCAGCCTTGACTCCACAATCTTTGGAAAAGCTTAGCAGCCAAACAATATAAAATTTCAATCGGATTTATATAAAATGTGGTGTTTAAATCTGGGACCACTCAGTTCCCTGGTTGTGAAATTCCTTGAAGTTGCCAAGCTGAGCTGTTTTTGAGAATTCCAAGCATTGTGTCCTTACAATTCTTAATACAATATTTTAAAAATAGTTATTTAATTGAGACAATATCAAGTGGATTTTTTAGAGTGGCAGAAATTTTTTTCACCTGGAAGTATGTTGGGATAATCAGCACTCCTTACGTCTGAATTAATCAGTCTTCCTTCTTTTCCCTCTTTTTTCTTTCTAGATTGTGGATAACTGGGGAAAGTATTTGGGATAAAGAAATGAAATGCACGAGGGAAGCTCCATGTTCCCGAGGGAATGCTTTAGGTACCATGTGCAGCTTCTGAACTGCATCAATAATTCCGGCTCCCACAGAAACCTTCCAAAGCTGGAATGGACAGGGAAGAAAATTCCAAGAGTGGTGGGAGGTGCTTTCTCCCAGGACTGGACAGCACTGAGGTTGGAATGGCTTAAAAATATTCCTTGTCCTTCTCCTGTTGCCAGCCCTGTTGGGAACACCCAGTTGGTGTTCCCTGAGTGGCTGTAGTTCCCTGGATGTGGAGAGAGGAGGTCTCTGCTGGAGAGTGGGAGAAATGTCCCTGCTGGTTGCTGGGTCCTCGGTGGGCAGAGAACTCTGATCTTGGCAAGTTGAATCAATCCTGCCTCCTTTTTAATGAGTCATCAGCAGGGATCACTTTTAGCCAGCTTTAGTTAAATTTCTTTTTTCACAGGTTTCTTGTTGTTTTGATCCTGAAATTGCCAAAATCTTAAGTTCGCTAAATTAACTCAGAAAAGCTTCAATGGACCAATCCTGAGGGAATTGGGGATTGAATAGCTGGGGTCTTATGGTCCTTCAAGGACACATAGGGTTTACCCACTGATTTTGGTGTCAAGGGAAACTCCAAGAATAATCAATACATGAGCCAGTTCTCAGAAAAATCAGCTTTCCAAAACTGTATTGAGGTTTAAAAAAGATGGGAACGCCCTTGGCAGAAAAGCAGCTGTGAAGCAAAGCAGGCTGAAAATGCCTGTATGCCGATTACAGAAAATCATGTTTTTACATATATATATATATACATAGATATAGATATGAAATAGTTATTTGATAGCAGCTGCAGATAAACTGTCAGAGTTGGCTTTTGAAATATGTTTTTAACTGGAAAGTGTCCTGTAATTATGCATGTGATTTTAAACATTCAGTATACAAGACTAAATCTCTTGCTGGTTTTAGAGCATTGCATTGGAAGTCTGTGTGGTTTCTCTTCTTTTCCCTGTTCTTAAATGAACTTAAAGTAACTTTAAAACAAAATAAATCAACTTTTTCTTCTTTTTTTATTTTAGATGCTGGAACTGCCTCTCTGGATGTGTGCTGAGCTCTCGCTGCCATGGACTGTGCGGCCTTATTTGCTGCAGGTTCCTGTTCTCACTGGAGAATTGCAAATAATTATTAATTAGACCACAGAGATGTTTTCTGAAACCTTTCCCTTCTTTCTGCCTTTAGTGGCAGATCTTCTCTTTCTGCCTTTTGAATTTACAGTGATGTCATTCACCTACCCAAATTCCTTGCAGCTCCTGGGGCAGAGAAAAGCTTCTCCTGTGGCTGAGGTTCAGTGGGAAAATGATACCATGTGTTCCACCTCCTTAATAAATGTAATTGCTCTTTATATCTTGGAGTGTAGACTTAGTCGATCCTTTTTCAACAGAAAGTGGCAGGCTGAACTCACCTGAATTACTGAACAGTACTTTGGATAGTTGAGTTTTTTAAAAGAAAAAAAACCTCAGGCCTTTTGTCTGTGAGTTTTATTGGTATTGCTCCTTAATTGAGCCACACCTTTAAATAATGACATGGGTGCCTTCTAGAAACAGCGTTCAGTACATTTTGCACTTTCTCATGGGACCTCCAGGCTCACATTTTTCCATTGCTGAGTTAGTTACAGGTCCAAGCTGACAGCGTCCCGTGCATCTGGTGTTCATTGATCTGTTTGTGATGTTCATTTCATTTGGATGCAGAGCTGGGCTTTTGGGGCAGATGATGCCCCTCAAGCCACGAGGCTTGTTTAAACCTTGTACTCTACTTTTTGAAGATCCAGGGTGGGTGAGGACTTTGTCTTGTTGCTGTATTAGGGAATGGCATTCAGGAAGTTTTTACAATATTCACATTGAAGTTGAAATGTTCAAGGATATCAGCGTGATGGTTCTCAGGGATGAATCTTGCTCCCAGCAGTCTGAAGCGTGGTAGCGTAGGACCCGAAAAAAGGTCCTAGGGTGTGAGGGACAGGGTGGATAGGAACACTTCCCCCACCAGAGAGAGTAAATCTAAGCCAGAGAGTCAAAACCCAGAAGTGATGACTGATTGTCTCACCACCAGACACCATAAACCGGAAGCAGCGAGTCGTAACCCAAAGTGACTGCCGATACTTCCACAACCCGACAGAGCAATCTGCAACAGCTGCAGAAAGCATCTTTAAGATCTGTCTCTGAAAACCAAATAAAATTACCTCAAAGTTTAGTTAGCAAGGTATAGGGATTTGCAAGTACTGGGTGAATACTTTTAGCAACTCTATTAACTGCCCACAAATCTTGCAGTAGTCTATAAGTTCCATTAGGTTTCTTTACTGGTAATATAGGAGTATTAAATTCTGATTCACATTCTTTCAACAGTCCTAATGTCAGGAATTTATTGGTTATTTGCTCTATTCTTTTCTGTCTTCCAATCTTAAAGGGTATTGCTTTCTGACTACTGTCCTAACTCCTGTCTGTAGTTCAATTTTAAAAGGGTCTGCCCATTTTGATCTTGACTGGGTATCAGTATCCCATACTCCTGGGTACACCTGATTCAGTATTTGCTCTAAATAGTTACTATTATTTGTTGGTCTTCTGTCAATTGTCAGTCCTAATGCTAAAATCAATTTGTCTTCAGGTACCTTAAATTTAATTTTTCCTTCTCTAAGCTCAATTGTGGCTTTTAAATTTTCAAGCAAATCCCTGCCTAGTAGAGATTTGGGTGAATTAGGTAAATAAAGAAACTGGTGTATTCCTATCTATCTTCTTCCCGATTTTATATTTAAGTGGTTTCAGGAAGAATGCATTTCCTGGCTGGTCAATGGCTCTTATTACTTGAAGATGTTTTTCATTTTTAGGTATCAATGCTTGATTTAAGACTGAAAGTGTGGCTCCGGTATCTACTAAAAATTCAACTCCTTTATCATTCCACGGCTGTATTTTAACCAGCGGGTCCACTAGGGTAAGATCTGGCGGTCCCCGTCATTCATTATAATCTAGAGTGGCTACAATAGTTTCTTGTACTTTGTCTGCTAACTCTGGGCACTGGCGTTTTCAGTGTCCTTTCTTACAATATGCACACTGATTTGGCCCCAACTTAATCTGCGTCTGGTTTGAACCTCCTCTGCCTCTGGTATTTCTGCCTCTGCCTCACCCACACCCTCACGCCGGTGCTGATCCAGAGCTGCCAGTATGGCTGTAGTGAGTTCTTTCCTCTTTTGTTGATCCCTATTATTGTACACCCTCCATACTTCTCCCATTAATGCCTCTAAGTCTCTGTTTACAGGCTCCTTCAGCTTCTGAAGTTTCTGCCCAATATCTGGGCTAGATTTGCTTTAACATCAGGGAAACTAACTGTTGCTTTCCCATATCTGACAAGGGATCTAGGGTTGCAAATTCACACATCGCTGCTTGGAGCCTGTCCACAGAGTCAGTGGGTGACTCATGTTGTCCATGTTTAACTGCTTTTTGGAATGGCATTTTCTAATCCAAATTTGACTAGTTCCCAGTACTTAGTTAAAGCTGCCTGCATCATTCAGGTCTGACAAAGGGTTTACAATAGGAAACAACTGGTCCACTGTACCTTGGTAAGGCTCCGCTAGTGATTTGTCCCTGCTCATGTGCTCTGGCCATCTTTGTCACTAACTCTTTTTCTGTTTCTGTTAGGTCTGTCAGCATTAAATCAATATCACCCCAATCTGGGTTTTGGTTCCTGACTATTAACTCCATCCTTTTTGCTACTTTGCTAGGGTCTCCCCTATAATTCCTAACTTCTTCTGGCCAGCTGTTCGGGTCACTAGTAGAAAAGTGGACCTTCACCTGCGCAGCTTCTCCTGTGGGACCCACTGCTTGCCTTAAGGGGGCGACCAAAGGCAAAGCTTTCTTGGTTTTACTCTTTGTATGCGCTGTCACCAGGGTCCCTAAACTTGTCCACTCACCAGGATCATCCATCTCGTCCTCACTACCACTCGGGCTTAATTGAGGGGGAGGAGTGGCCGGTGGGGAGCATACAGCTGGCCTGGGGTAATTGGGCCGTAAGTCTCAGACATCTATAACACTGTCTTCCTCATGCTTTTCTGACTACTTCAAACATCTCTGCCCTATACTACATGCTGAACAACATCTCTTTATTTTCCACCTGATACCTCTTTCCACAGCTAGGACCAAAGGGGCCAAGTTGATGCCACATTCCTTCTGTCACTTGGGTTTAAATTGAAATTCCATTAGGGAGCTACTTTTCACCATTTTCCACTTTATACAAAGGCCACCACTGGATTACCTGTCTTCAAATTACCCCCTGGGATTCCTCCCAAATGTTTCCAATGTGCTAAAATGCATTCTAGCAGACTCCTTTTAATAACATTTTTACTTCCTGTGTTACCCATTTTTAATGCTATCCAAATTTCCACACTTGTCAGTATGTATTAGTACTTCTCCTTTCTTTATCTTTACTACACTTAACACACACTGGGCATCTCTGAGTTGTCCGGCACCACTATTCTCTTCTACAGTACTGACAAGCAACGTAAACAAAAGGATTATTTGTTTACAAAAACAGTTCCACACAATCCCCAAGGAATTGGGGTATGATAGGACACAAAATGTGTTTCCTAAAACACACAAAGGAAACAACTAATACTCTTACAACACAAAATATACAAAATAACAAACACCACAGTCAAAACCCAAAATGCCAAGGCCAGTACCAAAAGTCATTAGACTTCTTTCAGGAACTCTAAGGCCTTGCATCAACTTCAGGAATTTCACCTGTGGTACAGCACCCTGTGTGGAACGTCTTACAGGAGCTACTTAACCAAGACCTGAAACAAAATTCCAGAACAATCAACAAATACCTAAATTTCCTGCAGTCGGTTCTTGTCTACCCTTGCAGAGAGCCGGTGAAGCGTGGAGTCCCTCCAAGAAATTCTCAGGGTGCGTCAAGGGAGTCCCCAGCTCCAACAGATCTTGCAGCCAGGCGGAGAGTCCCGTCCTGCCGCGAGGTGGCCAGACTGATGCTTGAAAACTAGGCAAGAAAACGGTACTCGACAGCGTAAGGCCTGTAGAGCAGGTATTTGTTCATTCAACGCCAGGAGTGAGGGGGATAGCTCCACCATAGACTCACTCGTCCATTCCTCACACAGTACTAGCTTTTGTATTTGTTTTAATGTGCACATCATACTTTCCTAACCTTCATATTGTAGTGTATTTTCTAATTACATGATTACGTAAGCCCTTATAACACATGCACGGTTTCAGTCCAAGGTCGTCATCAGACACCTGGTGGTCGTTTTGGGTGAAGGCTCATAAGTCTTCCTCGGGCTGGAACTTTTCACCTCTGTTTTCTGCGCATGCTCGATAGGATTGCTTTTTGCAGTTAGCTCGTTCTGCTAAATTTGCTGATTTCTAAAAAGTGCTCCATTCATATCCTGTTACAAAGTAAGTACTTCTTTCTGCATAGTTACAGCTTTTGCATTGCTCACACACTATCTTACTCTTACTATCTAGTACTTATCTTACTAAAGGCATCGCTTTGCTGAAGAGTTTGTAAATGTGGCAGCGGGCTTTGCTGCAGCTGGAGTTTATTTCTGTTTCAGGAAGCATCTCATCGTATAGTCTGCGATTTAACAGTTCCTGTGCCGGGTTAATTGTAGTGGAAGACAGCAAATGAAGCCAAGAGACTCAACTAGGATGCCCCAGGTGCCTGCCAAGCACAGATTACAAAATACCAAACCCCCAGGTAACAAAAACACTAAAAGCTCATGTTACAAAAGACAAAAAAAAAGCCTACAAAACACTAGGTTCCAAAATATCAAAATAACCTAGTTTCAAAATACTAGAAACCCAAATTTCAAAGTATCAGAAAACCAGGTTTCAAAATCTCAGTTTTAAAATACCAGAACACCAAGTTCCAAAATACCAAAAAAACCCAGTTTCAAATTACCAGAACAGCAAGTTCAGAAATACCAAAGTAACCCACTTCTAAAATACCGGAACAACAAGTCCAGAAATACTAATGTAACCCAGTTTCAAAATACCAGAATACCAGGTTCCAAAATACCAAAATAATACAGTTTCAAAATAGCAAAATATCAAGTTCCAAAATATTAAAATGACCCCATTTTAAAATACCAAATTGCAGAATACCAATTTTCTTATGTCTTGTACTGGCAAGATTCCCAAACACAAGAGAATACAATATTGTCAAAATGGGATCTTTGCTACCAAAATGCATATTTTCTCCTCTGAAAAGCTTTCCCTGATAACCATCAATACATGTATTTATTTTGATCATTTAGCCAGATGTAATAAAAATTTTACTTTAAAAGCAAACATCTGTAGTAGTTGTCTGCTTAGATTGCATCTGTGAGAACCAGCGTTTGGGCTGGAGAGCTGCGGTTGGGATCAAAGGATGGAGTAAATCTGTTCCCTGCAGATGCCCAGGGAAAGACTGAGAAGCAGGCAAAGGGAGTATTTATAAACGATATCAAGGGAGCTGTTAAGTTATCCTGCAGCACTCTGACTTTTGTCTTATTTTTCAGATGCAAACAGACTTCACCGTGATGACGAAGCTGACGATAATGAGGAAGTCCACTATGACGCTGCTGCCTGTGAAGACCATGACGAAGTCTACAACAACGAAGAAGTCCATGATGATGAGAAAATTGACTATGACGAAGTTGACGATGACAACAAAATTGGCGACAACAAAATCTGCGATGACAAGGAAGGCCATGGTGATGATGAAGTCCAGTGAACTGTTAGAGAGCCTAAGTCCATGATTTTCAGTTTTAACTAGTCAAAGTTGGAATGTGATATGTTTATTACGCTGGCGGGCGGTACAGGGGTTCCTCCCCAAAATGCCTGACTGCGCTGCAAGAGGATTTTTGCCTTCTACTTACTTCCCAAGATAATACATAAGCATAACACCAGCGCCTCCCATCCCCACTGTGTATTAAAGTGAGTTTATTAGTCCTTCAAGCGTGTGCATGTCTTCTCTTGATTTGGGTCGGTGGTCCTGAATTGGGTCGTTGGTCCCAGGCATCAAGTCAGGAAGGTCTTCATCAGGTCTCTGTGACCTTCTGGCACGATCCAAGGCCCCCTGGTTCTTGATGGATTAACATAGAGTCCAGGTGCTGGCCATTGCTCTACTGGTTTCCCTATGTTCCTATAATGGTTCACTTGCTCCACTTCTTTCTACAAATGAGCTCATAATATAAAAATTAGCTTTAGCTTAAGCATTTCACAGTCATTAACTTATCGTTGGTGTATGTAACTTCAATATGAATTGGTTCTAACCCTCAGCTAAAATCTTAAGTTTTTAAAATCATCCTTCATTCTCAAGTCCTCCTTTAGGGTTAGTAAATTCTTTTACTAATATATAGATTCTGCTTCCTTTAGCTAACCTATGCGGTAGGTGTTTCTTAAAACCGTACCGTATTCTCTCGATATTGAAGTTAAAGCTGGTACTCGCTGGTCCAGTCTCCAATTCTAACCGAGTACTATAATAGACAAAATCAAACTTACACTAACATCAGTAAAACAATAATTGGATGAA
>VXBC01012023.1:16383-28437 GCA_013399945.1 Ploceus nigricollis
AAAAGTTAGTAGTGGAAAGCAGAATTTTTGCAGGTTTGTATCTGCAAGTCTTTGCTGCTGATCTATCAGTGTAATGAGAAATAAGCTCTCTGATACCTCTCTGCTTTTAATTTATGTAGTCCAACTTGATTCAATTCTCCACTGGCCCCCAAGTGAATTTATAACAGCAGATGTTGAGCCTGGGTCTTCATAATTGAGATGTATTGGTGCACATGCCTTGTGAGTTGTTATTGTAGTAAAAATGTATTGGTACTTGATTACAGCATTAATGAAAGTCTTTGTCAGATAGCTTGCTTCAGTTCCACTTTTTTAAAAAAATGAGTTCACACATAGTGAAATGCTTTGGTATAAATCAAGATTTTTACTATAACTTTTAGAGGGCTTGCAGTCTGATCTATATTGAGTTCTGCGTTTGAGACACAGCTTTTGAAATAGTGTGTCAGTGTGTACCCAAATTGCTTTTTAGGTACTTTCAGAATATTCTATTAACACAACTGCATGAGTTGTTAAATTAGGAGTAGCTGAATCCTTTGGCATGATTCTCATGTGGTTCACACTGCTGCTTACATCAGTTATAACTTGTTGTTCTTGTTCCATACGGGCCGCCTCAGGTGTTATTTATGGTCCATTGTTTCCCTTGTTTTGTTAAGGAGTCGGGAAAAGGTGACCGAGACCTGGGGACGTTTTCAGCTTTGGTGTACTTGGGACTGGGGTTACAGTGCTTGAATGGAGTGTTTGTTCCCCTCCTTGCTCTTTGGAACCAAGCCTAGTGCTTATTGGTGTGTGTCATTTCTTGTCATAATGCTAAACCATAAATGGCTTTATAAATGACTTTGTGAATATGTCTTTCTGTCTGTTGGTGTCTTTTTCCAAATGAATGCATACTAGTCCACTACAAATTACTTCATCTTGTTTACAGAATTGCAGATCAGAAAAAACCCCTATTTCTGTGCCTGAGGATAGTGTTGTTGTATTTTGGTGAAAATAATTACTGCATTGACAGGTTCACCATAAAAATTAATCTGCTGTATTGTGCTAGGAGGTGTAGTTGCCATGAAGTTCTGACTCACTCTGATATTGCACATTTATTGATGAAATAGACATTTGGGCGTGTTTGTTTTTTGAGATGAAAGTGATTCCTCTGTTTCTTTTGTCATTTTTAGAAATAATAATAACTCACTGCTAAAATCAGAAGACAGCCTATGTACAGTATAATGCCTGGTTACTGAATTTCCATAAAATTCAGTATACCTCTCTTTATATCAACAGTCCTGCTCTTTCACATTCAGAAATACAAGTGTGTAGCCATTGGGACTAATGAAAGAATAAACACAAAAAGATTCATTTTTATGTCGAGGTAATCAGAGCATCAACTAGCACTTTAATCTCTTTTGCCTCCAACATTTAAGTGTTGTCATGTGATTTAAAGATCTCTGAAATAGAAAACCTGCACACGCACAAAAAAAAGCCCACTCAGCTTTAGAAATGTTGAACTATGAAGTTTTCTGGTTGGCTGATGTTACTAGAAGACTTCCTATGTAGGAGTGCTTACATAGGAAGCATAGCTTGCAGAGTTTTAGTTAGTAATGTTGACACTGAATCTTGAACATCCTTAATGAAAGGAAAGCTGCAGCAATTGCTTCATGGACTGGAACAGACTAAAAGCAAAAGGATTGAAGCTAACTCCTGGATATTATTTTGTGTAGGTCCTGTTGCACCAATAAAGCCTCCATGTTCTGCTCTGGAGTAGTTTCCAAAATTCTGTTATTTATTGTTATTTTATTTATTCTGTTGATAAATAAAGCCTAGATGTTTGCAGCAGCAGGTTTTGAGTAATAGTACTGCTAATGAGTTAAGGTTTTTTCTGCGTCTGGAAGAATTTCTTTTTACAGAAAATATCCAGTGCACCTCTGGCCTTGCACTAGCTGGGCACTGTCGTTGTGTGTGACAGGTCTGGTTTTGCATTAATTGGTTTTGCTTAATTCAGATGATACAGAAATCCTGGATGTTCTGCTTGGTCCTTGGGGCCATATTGCCATATGCCTAGGCTGTAACTGTATTCGTAGCTGTTCTGTGTGCAACATCCAGCTGAGTGTTCACTAGGGGGACTTTATGTATTCTGGTATTCTGAAGCATTTTGTGCAAGCCTTGAAGGCCTTCAAATGTGAACTTCAGTCTTAGTATAGCTTGTAACATGTATACTGTCTGCTTAAATTATTCAGTGTCTGGAAGTTGTCAAAAAGATTGCACAGCCTGGCAGGGCTGAGGTCATAGTTTCCAAAATGGGTTTCTCTGCCACTAGAAGGGGAGTAATCTTTGATCAAACTGGTAGGGGGAATTACCACCAGAGCATTTTCTGATAACACAAAGGCTGAAGAAGTCTTTGGTGTGAAGAACCACTATAATTTGTGGCTGGGAGGATGTGGCATCAAGTCAGAGCACGGGGCGGCGTGGTCTTTGCAGCAGGATTTAAGGCTGTGAATGCCCACTTTGTAACACTGCTGCTGTGGTTTCATCATGTTAGTTCCAAGCAGTAAACGTTGAGAAACTGAACACCCACATCTACAGGGACTCAAAGCTGAGGTTTATAAACTGATAGTTCTGTAGTTTACATCAGCCTGTACACGTACGTGCGTGGGAAGCATGCACTCCTCTTGTGCATTTGGCCACATAGGAAAGCTTCGGAATCCTTCTGCTACTCCTTTCTTCCATCTGGAAATGGTTGCTCAGTATAAAATAATTGGGATTGCTCAAAAGATTTCATCTATATAACCTGCTAATGCCGTGTTTTTGCAGGTAATTTGTATTTTTTAAGAAAAACCCACAAGCCTGAGTAGCATTTACAAATATATTCATTCTAGGAAGATGAATTAATCTGTGAGCCTGTCACATACGTCTTGCAGAACTGAAGTGTGCACACAGCTTAGAAGCTCATATATAGAATAAACAGACAGAATTGTTTCACCTTAGGGGTAGTTATTTTTTCGGATAATAATTATGATACGAGGCTCAGCATATTGTCATGGCAATGCTTTAATCATGTACTGCAGCTCCTAGCTGGGCACCTGTAATTTCTACTAATAATAGAGAATAAGCTATGAAAGGCCAAAGAAACTAGTTTTTAAATTTTTAATAAAAAACCTGAATGAAATAAAGGATCTTGTTGATGTAAACTACTACTACTACAAAAAAAAAATCCCAGCTAGGTTAACTTTCAGGCATCTTTAATTCTGACTTATATGGGTCAATTCAGTTATCTTCCTTTTTAATCAAATGTTCTGCTTTCAGGCTAAGGGGATGAGATCAAGGGATTTTACCAGAATAAAACTGTAATCTAGTGATAGAACTTCACTGGAATTGTGACTGAAACTGTACTTCTGAACCCACTTCATACAGGACTTGATTGATTGTCTTTAAATCCTAATGATTTAGATTAAGACATGGTCATGGTAGAACACTCATAATTCATAATTCATGGTAGAACAAGTTGTTGATTTAATATAATTATTGGGGAAAAGATATTTTTAACATATTTCCAAGAATGAGGCTAAGACTGCAGGAGGGAGTAATTGGCAATTCCTGTTACTGCCATCATGGCATTTCTGATGCTGTCACTTCCTTGATTTAGACAAATCAATATTATGTCAGGAAACTGTTCAGTTCAGTTTTGTCAGTCTCCTCCTTCTGTGGGAAATCCATGTAGAAACAAGTCTTACAGAGCTGGTCAGAAAATTGTCCTCTTGACATCCGTTTGGCCATGCACCGTTTGCCACAGACAACCTGTATATGCTCTAACTGGCTTCCCTTACCCATCATCAAGTTTGGGGCAGACTAAATTTTGTGAACTAGCAGGTTTTTTAATGAAGTATCTTGTATACAAAACCTATATTTTCCTTGCAGAAATGTTGTATATATAAATTTTCTCAAGGAGGTAATAAAAGCTGCCTTAGTCAACTTTGTGCTAGTATGGAGATAGTTTTCAGGTATGTTGGTGTCTCATCTATAGGATTTAATTGTGAAACCAAAAGCTACCATGATTTAGTGTTTTTCTTCACCACAGTGTACTGAAATAGAGTTACCTTATAAAATGAGTATTAATTTCAGTTCTTTCTTGGTAGACAGTATTTGCCTAATGCAAATAGAGAGGCAGGGAATGGGAGAAAGAAAAGATACTTTGCTGCAATGTGATGCTCTTCTGTCATGCTAAATGTGAAATAACACCAGTGACAGTGATTTGCATTACCAATGCAAATTATTTTCTAGCAGTAAAGAGAAAATAAACCCTGAAAATATCCTTTTCTTTTTAAATTCCTTTTTCAAGTGAATTCTGTCGTATTGCTAATGAAATGAAAAAAGATTTTGATTCCATCTCTTGGAAAGGCTTGTTAAAGAAGGCACGAAGAATTAAGTTTGTAGTAAATTCTTTAATCTGTTTATTGCTTAATGATTGTGTAAAAAGATAATTAGGATTACGCATTTCCCTGAAACGGGAGAAAATCCTGCTTTGATTCTGAAGTTTCTAATGTGGATTTTACTGAAGCTGTCATTCAGATTAGCTCTTGGAAATTCAACTATACCCAGAAATTCCGATCAAATTGTTTTGTCATCTTTATTTGTAGAGATAAAATGGTGGTTACTACAGTATAAAGGTATTTTCCTAATACTGTGAACATGTCAAAAGGCAAACAGCAAAGCCTGTGGCATGTTTAATGACACTGGAAGGGGAGGCTGTTTTAAATGTCACCGATGGAAATATGTATGACTTTGGAAAACTTGTGGACATATAGATAGAAAGGACCATGTTTTCAAAGGATACAGGTACATGAAGGAACCATTTAAGTGTTGCTGCTTGTTAGGACGTAGGCTTGGGCTGAGCTTTTGTGCCTGTAGCTTAAAGGAGGTAAAATTTAAAAGTAAGCTACTCAGGTTTTACTTAAATACTATATGGGACATGAAAGCACAGAATCCTGAAATGATTTGTGTTGGAAGGGACCATGAAGATCGTCTGGTTCCACCTATATGTTGAAGTTGTCTTGACTTTATCTTGTCAGCAGAATCTCTTTCTATTTTAATTTGTGTGTTTGGGAAGCGTACACCAGTAAAGAGTTAATGTCTAATATTGAATTCATCAAACTTGAAAGTGTTTCTATAGGATGAATTCTGTCGGTTGGTAGTGTGTTCTGTGTGGAGCTTTTTGTCCTCAGTACTTCTGTGGGTTTGAGCTACAGTATGTGAAATTATTATACTTTTAAATAGCGGTCTTGTTTGAACGAACATGGGATGTTGAACTTAAAGAGTTACCTCCTCGCTCAGTTTTGAGAGCTGTCCTAGCACTGTGTTGGTACAGAACTTCATGCTAACTTTAGGTGTTGTTTGGTTCTCTAATGTTTGAGTTACTGCTGTGATTTGTTTCAGATACAGCGGATACAGGATTTGATATGTTCTTCTGTTCAGACTAGTAAAACCAAGGAGTTCATCTGCTCATCTGAATGGAATATTAGTAAATTAATTAATGTGAGTCTCCTGCGTGTTTAGATGACCTATGATATATACACCTGGCTGTGTCCTCACCCCTTGCCATTTTTCTAATTTGAAAAAGCTCTAAGCCAAGCAAAGATTACTTAAAATTGGAATCAGTCTTGTAAACAGAAGGGGAAGCTGAATATAGTCTTTTCTGAAACAATGTATGTGGGGGCACAAACACAGTGTGACTGGAGTGATTTGGAGAGCTGATTATGTGTGAAACTCCTGTCAGGTGTGGGGAGTCTGATGTAAATGCATGCACTGCTTTGAATTGTAGGCTCACCTGTCACCTTCCTCTCTATGCTCTGGCATTGAAGTCTTTGTCACTGGGGCACTGATGGGTAATTGAACAAGCAGAATGAGAAAGTGGCCTGCCTGTTTGCAGCTCCTGATTGTGGTGAAGGTGGGCAGCCGTGCAGGTGTTTCTTGGGTTGCTTCTCTTGAGTGGAGCTCAAAGAAAATGGCAGCGAGAGGAGAAAAGAGAGGTGAACTTCTATTGTGCAGCTAGATGAGGAAGAGAAGAAACCAAAGCTGAAAAGTGCAAACATCAAATCTGTGCTCTAAATATGAAAGGAGAGAAGGAGGATGGGAGAAGCCTCAATACTCTCAAAGTCTAAATGCTGAAGAAAATTTTAGTACTGGGAAAAAGCAGAGACATACAAATAGGGATTTTCTCTATATTCCCTGTGCTGTCTAAACTAGAGAGTAGCAAGAACTTGTAAAAGAGTTTTAAACATATGCTTCAGTGACTGGTTAGTTGAAGGAATAGATGGGAAATGAGATTGCTTCACCCTTCAAGTTGTGAGTATACCAGCCCAATACCTGGTACGTCCCCCAGGTGATATTGTGCCATGGTCATCTGTTATACATTTAGTTTAGTTACTGTAGAAATTTCAGAAAGTTTGGAAATCCTTCACAAAAGGCTTGACAATAAGACTTTATTTTGTGTAATTAAGACACTGCTGTAGGCAATGGGCATATTTGCAAGTTAAGAGCTCTTGAAGTGATGTAGTAAAAAAGCAATTTTTTTCCTTCCCTTTTCTTCACCACTCTTGTATCTTAGGCCTCTTATCTAACAGCATAATTTTGGAATATCTGTCTTTAGTCTGAACATGTTTAGGTGTCTTTAAGAAACTTGAGTTTTATGAGCTCATAGAGCTGATTTGATTTTTTTTGTTACAGCCTCTTATTCTAACACTGGGCATGCTTTTTTTTTTTTCTTCAGAGATTGACTGAATAGGTTTCTAAACCCATCATGTTTTAATAAAGCTGCCAAAAAATTCAGTCCAAGTTACAACTTTATATTGAATCAAGCAAGACAATTTCTGTGATGCTTAGTTGGGCACAATAGGTGGTCATATACCAGAATACTGTTCAGTGCTTACTGTGCAGCAGTTAAATGTAACCTTCTGAATTTTTAGCATTGCTAAGTAACTTACAAGGAGTGCTTGGGGTAAATAAACAGTTTACAGAGTTTCTCTAGAAAGATGAATTCACAGGATGGTTATTTTGCTCAGTGAAAATATTAATCTGGTTTTTACCTTGAAGGCACAATGCTCATTAAATAACTGAAACTGAAAAAAACATGCAGGATGTTGTTAGGGTTTTATCCATGTATCCCTCAAGGATTATAAAATTAAGATGAAAGGTACTTAAGTGACCAGTGTGTAATCCATACATGATGATAGAGTTTCAGGAAAACATTTGGTTGCAATTTTGTAACACAGTGATTCAGTCTAGAAAATGACACACTGATTCACACATGTAGATGCCTTTTTTTTTCTTTTTTGGCTTTAAAGTATATTTCTGTACATTCTGTAAAAGGATGGTAACAAGGCTTCATGGGTTTGTCAGTTAAAGTGAAAATTGCCCCTTTAGAAATATTATCCTACATGAGCATTATGCAAAGGAAAAACTGTAACTCCCTTCTCATCCCTAGAAAAGACTAGAAATTAGTCTGTATAAATTTAATTCTCTATAAAATGTTAGTGCTGATTATAGCTGAATATAGAGTCATATCAAAAGCTTAGATATGTGAGTTTGAAGAATTTACCCTCAGAAGACATCCTTTTTTCCCTGTTACTCAGAACTTCAGAAATCACATTGTAGTTTTTTGAATGGAAAAAGTAGGTTCAGTCTCCTGTGGAGTGGCCATGCTTTCATTATATTTCTCTTCTCTTCCAAATTCAAAACTCTCCAGTGGAGTGGCTTTTTACTGTCAAACATAAAGTGATTTTCTCTTGTACTGGAGGATGCCTCTAGATGTAAAGTAAAATGATACTCTGTAATTGAATTGCCAAAGTTCTGTTCGAAGTAGAGCAGTTTTAGAGCCTGTTGCTCTTCTTAAACACACTGCATGGACTGTCCTGTCCTTCCCCTCCCAGGTTCACAGGCCGTTGTGTTCTGTGTCTGCACAGAACACCTGTGACAGGGATCATAGTGACATTCAAATTTGACATCTTTTTTTGGAGAGGCGAAGTGGGAACAGGCTCCTAACTCTCCTAACAGGCTCCTACAAGCATAGTACTCTTTAGAGTACTATGTACATAGTACATCTCCTTTAGAGTACTATGCTTGTGGGGCCATGTGTTCACATGGTTATTTTATTAACTAATGTCTAATCAAATTATTTGCTTTGTTCTGTCGTTGGATAAAAAGGGCTGCTGCTGCACAACTTCCTTGGGTTAGTGCTCTCTGATGGCACATCAATAACTGCTGCATTCCTACATAATTGTGTCCAATCTGAACTAGCAAAAATAGTTAGATAAGATGTATCTAAATATTCAAAAATTTCCTGTTGCTTTAAGTAGAAGTTGAGGAACATTTCTCAGAGGAAATAAGAAAGGAAGAGGCATCTCCTCACAGGAAACTTGCTGCTTAAGATAGGAAGCCAATTTGATGTCTTGAACTTAAACATTTCAGCATTTTATCTAATTAAAGATGTTTTCACTTGATATGCAGGATGACTATGTTTCTTTCTCCTCCTTATTAGAAATATTTTTTAAAAATAGATGTGAGCATGGTGGGTACTTTCTTCTGTGCCGGGAGTGGGTGTTAGTCAAGTGTGATTTCATGCTGTGCCTCTTGCCCAGACACTGCCTTGTTTGCTTCTGCTGCTCTGCTTGCTGGGAATGCTGGCAACTATTTTGGCTGCCTTTGTGCCTGGCTGGACCAGTGCTGAGTCTGGACTTCCCCCTGGTAGGCAGCTCTCCTAGCATGGCACGTTTATGATGCTTCAGCTTAACGCGGCAGCTCCCGGGTCTCTCTGGGAAACCGTTGTGAGCTCTCCCCTGCAGGTGACTAACCTCTACTGAGCAATCCCTGCCTGCTTTGCTTATGCCTTTTGTCTTTTTACTGCAGTGTTCCTGTATTATTTTTACATTAAGAGCTAGGAAAAAGCATCTTTTTGTTCACATTGTCACGCAGTACCAAGTGGCATTTCTTCTTCTTTGGTGTGGTATGCAGTGTTAGCCAGTGAGCTGCTGAGGAACTGTAGTGGCAGCAGCAGAAGGTACTGGTGGTACTGCTGCTTGGAGGATATATTGATGTTCTGAGGATGCCTGTTTGGGTGAGGAGATGAACAATAAGCTTATGCATATGTCTAGGGCTCAGCTTTTCTTACGTGTGCATTTCTTTGCCTGGGGAACTCTTCCAAAGAACGGAAGAAATACCTTTCTGGCAACGGGGTAGAGTTCTGTGTATTGTGTTGTGTTGTGTTCGGATAGTTAAGGTATTGTTGGACCTGTGGAGCAGTCTTTTTGCCACTAACATCCTTCTTGCAAGTTCTTCACAGCCTTCTGCAATCTCAGCTGAGGTGATCCACAGCCAGCAGAGCTGACGTGCCAGCTCCTCTTATCCAGTGGACTTCAGTTTGAAAAACAGAAATAAAAAATGCCTCAGTGGTGTGAGAAGTTCCTGGGTCGCTTGGTGTTCAGGCTGTACAAAGAAGACTGGTGTATTTCTGAAGCAAGGGCTGGCAACTACCAAAGTAGGGTTTCTATTCATCAGCATTTTTGGGAAAATAGTGAGCAGCATCAGATTTGGAATAGCATTGAATGCCTCTAGTGCATACTGCAGTTAACATAATTTTGCTGGTGACTGGGGAAATAGCCTTGTTTAAATGCAGGAAAGCTGAAATAACTGTAGACATCTTAAGAACATAACATAAAAGTGTAGTGGAATAGTTGTTGCTTGCTGTCCTAGAGTGTTGCACAGGCAGACATACTGTGTGCTTTGCACAGTTGGCATTAAACAGTTTTCTGTTTTCTTGGAATTACCTGTGACTCATTCTTGTCATGTCTTAATGGGTTAATGGGGAAACAGCTCTTGGCTGCACAATTACATGTTAGAAGAGGTGCCTCTGAAAAGTTCTTGCTTACTCTTCAGCTTCTTTAGAAGTCACAGTGCAGATTCCTGTGCCTGTAGCCCTTCTAAAAATCTTTAACATTTCAGAGAAGGCAATCCCGTAATACCGTCATCCTCAAGCTGATTTCTTGGGCTCCTTAGAGGAAACCTTCCAGCAGAACTTCAGGTAGATGGTAATAAAAAAAGCAGCACAGCAGGAGAATTCTACAGAGTGTCTTGAAAAAAGCGAGTTTATCTTCCAGCTACATTGGAAGCCGTTTCTCTTTTTATTTTATATCCTGTTCTTGGGGATTGCTGGTTAATAATTCACATGTACTACAGTTACCAATTAAAGAAAAATTGAATTTGAAACAGCAGTAGGTTCAATTAAATATATTTGGGAATCAGTTATTTCTTTTCTTGCTCAGGAAGGGAGTTTAATTATTTAAAAGTCCCTTCTTTATACATTTTTATTTTACATGAGCAAAAATTACCAATGGCTAATTACCATTCCTGAGAAATTTAACATTTTGAGGCTCTAAAACTTGGGACTAAAAACCAGAAATAAATGAAGCCAACTCAAGATGAAAAAAAAGATATTTAGTTGGTTTGCATAAAACTGATGACAGTCCTTACAAAACAGTGTCAAACCTTGTCAGAAATCAAATATTTAGCTTCAATGTGTGGTGTAAAATAGCATAGTAGATTGTGTGTACAGCAAAAATTGAGTAGTTAAATATAAATGGAGAGAGTTGGAATTCTTACTTTGTCACAAAGAATGGAAAGTGAATCTGTTCCTTCTAGAGTACATTGATTTGTCACCCACTTCCACACCCCTGACAAGAAAATATGCAAGAAGAAGAAAAAGTCCTTCATTGCATGATACACATATTACTGGAGTTGATTTGGTTTACTTTTGGTTCAGTTTTTCCTACTAGTTTGTGTTCCATAATTGGATGCATCAGTATCAGTATGAGTCATGTTTTGGCTATTTGCCAGACTCTATAGGGGAAAAATAATACTTGTTTCTAAGTGTCAGCTTGCAGAATTTCCTGTTTTGGTGAGAAGATACATCATGTTGCCATGCATTGCTCTTTCTGACAGAATTCTCATAAGACAATTGCTTCTTTTTCCAGAAAAGCTGTACTGATCAGGCAGTGAATACTATTCAGTATTAAGAAATATTTTATCTGTTTTAGAAGGAAATGAACATCTCACCTATGGTAATATAATGCAACAAAAGCAAAGTTGGCTATGTTAAAAACAGCAAAAAGAGTTAAACCATGTTGATTCTTAGTAGGCTGTAACAAAGTTGAGATGATTATTGTTAGCTTTTTCTCCTAAGTTTGACTTTTACACCGGTAGGGACCTTTGGCTTCTTTCATTTACACATCTGGATCCCAGCCTCATTGCAGGGTGTCTTTCATAAGCAGGAGTGATACCCTAGAAGTGTTGCTGGTTGTACAGAGCAGCACACTTTTGTCCAGCAGCAAACGTTTGCTTGTTAATCATGACTGGCTTTATATTTTAAATAATCTTGAGTGCTTCTGGTGAGTGTTTCTTAAGGGTTTCCACAGACTGGTGCAGGTAGCTCGATGACTTCAATGAATCTCTGTCTCTAGCATGTGCCCCCTTTGTTGTGGTTGGACTTCTCTGGTTTGTGATAGCCTTTTAAATGCCAATCTGTACATACAGGTATCTAAATGACCTGTTAAGTTTCCCCTGGGATCCATCCAAGAGTACTGAGGGAGGTGGCAGAAGAGCTCACCAAGCCTCTCTCCACCATCTGGTATCAGTCCTGGCTGACTGGGGAGGGTTGGGGATGACTGGAATCTGGACACTGTGACACCCATGCATAAGAGGGGTTGGAAGGAGGATCTGGGGAACTACAGGCCAGTCAGCCTGACCTCAGTGTCCAGCAGAGTTAGGGAACAGATCACCTTGAGTGTGATCATACAGCACCCACAGGATAGCTGTAGGGGATCAGCCAGCAAGGATTTAGGAGGGGCAGATTCTGCCTGACCCAGATCTGGTTTTAAGACCAGGTGACCTGCCTGGTGCGTGCAGGGAAGGATGTGGATATTGTCTGCCTGGACTTTGGCAAAACCTTTGATACTTTCTACCACAGCATTCTGCTGGAGGAGCTGTCAGCCCAGGGCTTGGGCAGGCGCACTCTTCACTGGGTTA
>VXBC01012024.1:2154-31848 GCA_013399945.1 Ploceus nigricollis
TTTACTGTGAGGAGGGTGAGGCATTGGCACAGGGAATTTAATGTCTGCAAGTGTTTAAGTGCAAGTTGGAAGAGGCTTAGAGCAACCTGGTCTAGTGGAAGGTGTCCCTGCCCATGACAGAGGGGTTGGGTTGAGACAATCATTAAAGTTCCTTTCAACACAGACTGTTCTGTGTTTCAGTGATTCCATGATGATTGTTTGATTCCATGATCCTGTGATGTGTAACAGTGAAGATGGCTCACAAATCTTCCTGTACCCAAAAACTAACCTGAAATAAATGATCTAAACCAAAATAGTGGTATTTGGTTTCCCTGGCCAATAATTTTGCTATCCTCCACACTTCTGGAATGAAGGTATTTTTACAATAATTGAAAACAAATAAATAAATAGAGTGACAGTACTGCATAATTTGTTGGTAAATATGCACATACATTCCTGAAAGCATATTTCTCAGTCTTTTTTTTCTATATTAAAAATAAAAAATAAACAAAACAAAAGAAAAAAAAAAGAAAAATAAGAGAATCAGTTAAATGTAGAGCTTGGGAAAGGGAAACCTCAAGACAATCATCCTTTGCTGTTAAGGTTTCTCTTAAATGAAGAGAAGCTGTGATTTCTTTTTTTCTGCTCCTCTAGTTATAACCTACATATAGTTTTTCAACTTCCTTTCCCACTTAGAAACTTTCCAAACCAGCAGAGCCACATGTTTCTTTTAGCTGATACATATAGAACTCTTTCCTTTATAGTTAGAGAAGCTAAAACTATTCTTATCCATTTTCTCACAAAATAAATTTAGTTAAGACCAAGATAAAACTAGACAGAAAATCATGTCAAAATCCGAAGTGAAATTACAGTTGATATGCTGTGTTGTCATGTTGTCATGGGAAGGATGATGTTTCATTGTCTTCTTGTACATCATTAAATCAAACAGTCAAAAGTGAAGAATTTTAATCTATATAAGCATTTACCTACTGAGGTGTCATCCTAAATACAGAATAAATTAAAAATAAGACTATTTTTGAGGACAGCTCAGTTGGGTCCTACATATGATGGAGTTTTGAAATGTAACAAAATACTTTTTGGGTACCTAAACCACTTTGTTTCTAATCAGATCTATAAGGCTAAATATATACCTTTTAAACACTAAAATTTAATTCTGTTCTCTTGCCCAGCTTTTTTTCTATTTGTTGAGTGACATTGCTTTGCCTGAATTTTAGTGCATAGGCTCAGAGCTCATCCATTCCTCCCAACAAAATACCCAATTCCCAAGCAGATGTATGGAATGGGCTTAATTTTTTTTAAGTTTTAGGCTCCAGTTGACCTACTGTGAGAATCAAGAGGAAATACTAATGATCTGAGAACTCATCTCCCAGTCCTTTAAGGATGGGAAAAGTAGAAGCAATAACAGAAACTGGTGTTTTACCGCTTTTATTTAAAAGCCATCTTCCTAGCTACTCATCCTAACAGAGGCCCCTAGCAGAAGGATAGAAAAGGATGATCCTTGGGGTTAGTAAGAAAGGGAACAGGAGGATAGGGGACTTTTGGGTGAGATGTAGCAGAGATTTGACCCCAGGCCAGTGAACTGGGTTGTGTAAAACCCAAAAAATGAGAAGCAGGATCTCAGGGCATTGCTATTCCAAAAACATACCCACCACAATTGGTCCATAAAGCCATCAAACTGTCTATTCTCCACTCACATGTTAATTTTTAGAAATTCAATAGCCTGATTTGGAGGAGGAGGAGTTTCACCCAGCTTCCGTAGTAATAAAAAATATCTCTTTGGATGTAGGCTGGCATCCTTCCAAAAGTGGATCTGCACTCTCTGGGTGAAGGACCCAACAGCTACTCTAGTGGAGTACTAAGTAGTCATATTAAACAGTTACCTGTTTAATCCCGTATTATAATGAATAACAAAAGGTAATTGCTTGTTTCTACAGAACAAGCTCCTCTGAGCACATTGCTGTATTGTAAGCTTGAACAGGTTTGGAAAAGTAAGCACACTGCTGAGACAGTACTAGACACCTACAGATAGGCTTAATTTAGATCTCTAGGTATATTAACAGTTACATTTACTCCAGACTAGATCTTCTTCTCCATCTCTTCTTCACCAGCAGGAGAGATATAGTCTCTTCTGTGTTCTGGGAATATCATCTGGTTTCACATGAGCTACTGTAGCTGCTTCATCTTGCAAGCTTTCCTCAGCTTTTAACTACTTTTCACAAGCATCAACAGGAGACACAACTGGTGGTTTTAGACAAACATTTTCTGAAAACAACTCTTCTCTGTGACCTAAAGAAAAATACCTTTTAAAAATTATTATTATTAAAAAAGCCATAAATATTTGGTTTCACTGAAGTTTCTGGCTGAATTTTCAATACTTTTTCCTTTAGCTTAGAGCATAGAATTTTATTAGAGGGATTATTGAGTTTAGAGGGAATGGCATAGAAATAGCATAGAGTGTTAGAGGGAGTGGCAACAAGTGAAGATTTGAAGTAAAACATTGAGATGATAATGGTGAAAGTGGTGAAAATAGGAGTGGTGAAAAAAGTTTGAACTTCCTTCTCAGGAACTGTCCTTTCCATCTATAGTCTTGTTCAAATACTCTACAGACAACTATTTTGGGTTTGAAGGACTTTTAAAAGGTACTTAGCAGCATGCATTCCTCTCTGAGCTTCTCCAACACTATCATGCTCCTTAATTTTTTTGTTTTCTCCCCATTGCATGACAGCCAATTCTCTGAAGCAGCAAGTGATAGAACAAGAGGGAATGGCCTCAAGTTGTGCCAGGAGAGGTTTAGATAGGATATTAAGAAAAATTTCTTCACTGGAAAGGTTGTCAGGCCCTGGCACAGGCTGCTCAGGGCAGTGGTAAAGTCACCATCCCTGGAGTGATTTAAAAGTGTAGACGTGTTGTTCAGGGACACAGTTTAGTGGTGGGCTTGGGAGCTCTAGGTAAATGCATAGACTCTGTGATCTTAGAGGTCTTGTCCAACCTAAATGATTCGGTAGCTCTACAATTCTGAGATGCTTGCTGGTTTTCTGTATTTTGGATGCATGAGTGTATGAACAGAAAGGTGCAGTCAGTATTTGAAACCTCCCATGGTAAAGTTTTGACATCCACTGTTGGGCACAGTCTGCTTTAACTTGTGCCTAAAATCATTTCAGGTGTCAGCACTGAAACCAGCAAGGCAAATGTAGACATTATTTCCTGTGTTCCTGTATATAAGGTTTCCAAAAGAAAAACAGAGACATTCAAAATTATAATAAAAGCGAAGTATAATTATCAGTCAGAGCAACTGAAAAGCAAGAGTTATGTGTTGAGTCACTTCTGTGCTGTGAAGCTGGGAACACATAATGCTCAGAGCTGAGAAACAGTAAATTAAGAAAGAGACTTCAAACACAATTCACTCCTAATTTAAGGGACAATAGGACATGTTTACTTAGAATGACATTTACTGCTGTTTCCATAAAGCGTGTGGAGATGGGGGGAAGCAGCTCTGGACTCTCAGCAATTGCAAAAGCCCACACTGTAAAAAGGCCCTATTTTAGTTAACATGTTGTCAGTCTTTGATGAGTAGTGGTGTTAGCAGCTGGTTTTGATGTAATTTCTTTTGGCACTATTAGATTCCAAGCTGTTTATTGTATTCTTCTCCCCAGACTGCTCCCTGGATACAGGCAGGGAGTCAAGAGGTCAGAGGTCTAAAGCCGGGAGCTAAAGCATTTGTCATCATTTAACAGGCCACTTGTTGCTATGTACTCTGCAAACTGGACAGTGCAGCCTAGCAGGATAATGTGATCCATTTTATATTTTATGTCTCCAAAAGAGCAACTGGGTCTGCAGAACCAACTTGGCATCATCGGTTTGTACCTGGGGGTCGTGGGATGCAGTAAAATATCCTCAATTAGCATGATGATAATGGCTGTCTATACATGCACTCAATATTCTGACATAAACCTTCAAAACACAGTGAGTGATAGATATGACATAAGCAGGTAAGAAAGCAAACCTGCTGCTCTGGGTCATTATAGCTGTGCCTCAAATTCCACTCTTAGATACATGAGTGTAACTCGAAGAGAATTGTTCACAATTCTTGCACAGTTCCAGTCCTTTTCTGCTGCTCCTTGTTACACAGTCACGCTAGGGTTTCTTTCCAGAAATATGAAGAAAAAAATAGTTTAAATTGTCTGCAATTAGTACACAATGAGATACTGTCTGTAAGAACCACATGAACATGGGAAGGCTGATTTACAAGGAGTCTGAGAAAACGCAGTTGACTGAAAAAATATGGGAGCTGGATGACTTTTCCCCAAAAGAAAAATGCAAAAACTTTTCCTGCAATTGAAGCCAAGAATTTCAAGCTCTAGAAGTGTGTTTATTTATGAAGGGAATTCCTGCAAAGAAGGTCTCTTCTTTGAGGAGGATTATATTCAGCAAATATACCCAGAAATATTCATATTGTTCAATTCTTTGTACCAATCAATATGCTTACATATCAGAAGAGCTATTTGATATTAGCTGTAGTCCAATTAATTTTGCTTCTTTACATGCACAAGGCAAAAGAGGTTCATATTTTACCTTTATAGTATGTCCAAAGATCATATGACATGCAAAACAGAAAAGCAGCATTCAGATACCTTTAAAGATAGATAGCAAATTAATAAAAATTTGCTGTTTTCTTTGCTCCTTTGTTGTCAGTATTGTGGACACTGTAAGATAGTGAGATACAAAGTTAAGCACTTTCTGCAATCTCATTTTTGTGTAAGTACCTTAATAGATCAAAAAGCTATTGAAACTATCAGGAAGGGCAATTTGACTATTCACTCTGCCTTGAGACAATGATATAACTGATTTTTTGAAACTGAAACCTTTGATTGCTTAATCATTGCCCAAATTCAGCTGTGCAATTACACACTCTGGATTGGAACTCCTTCCCAAGGTCCTGCTGAATCCACCAGAAACTGGAGGGATGTGGAGTAGATACTCTTTGATGAAAGGTTGCTGTAGCTTCATGTGCTATATTTTCCTTTTCTGAAAGAGAGGGAAGAGCTAATGGAGGTAAATCTGAATCATCTGTGTTCACTAGGTGGTGATCTGCCACTGCATCCCATGTATAAGATGTTTCTCCTTGGTTTCAAGAATGAAAAATGTAGATAAATCCTTTATACTCCTTGGGAGAGGACATCCGTGGTACTTCATGTCTGCACAGCCTAGTGTGGGAATCCTTAAAATTAGAGGGTTTTGGGAAAGCTGCAAAAGGCAGGCCTCAGAGACAGCAGAACTGCAATTAGAGCTAAGCAGTAGCCATAAGATTTGTCAGCAGAAAAATTATGCAATAAATAGAAAGTGAGGACAAATAGAACAATGGTCTGTGTATTAACGCTTGGGTAGAATAACTCCCTAAGTTACAGAAAAGTATTCCTAGCAAGATAATAAGAAGTTCTAAGCTTAATAATGGAACTCTGTGCATTGTATCTTAAGGCTTACAAGCAGGTATCATATTCGAAATAAGCAAGCATTGTTTTAACCAAAGGTACGTGAGCTTATAGTGGTTGGATAGAACTACTGTCAGTATGCTTTTGCTTTGTGTGATTGGTCAAAAAGCGTTTAAAGTAAGTTGAAACATTAAGTTCTTTGTCTGCTGCCTGGGATGTGAGCTGCTGGCATCTTCCCATTGTCATAACCATGATATGGTTATGACATGGTAATGAGACTGATGCTAGAAAATAAAACAGCTCGAGACGTGTTCCTCAGCAATCCCATCCTGTTCGTGATTTGTACATAGTCCCCTGTCCGGCGATACCTAGCTCTTACAGAGGCTCACAGGTAGGACTGGATCACAATCCACGAGGTTTTAGGGGTCTCTGGGGTGTGTCTTCAAAGCACTGACTTCATCTGCCTGAGTGACAGCTGTCTGTGACATGCTTTCCCAGCCTGAACCCCAGTAATGTGGTCAGCATAATTAACAAGGCAAGTAGCCAGTCTCTGTGGCTGCATAGGATGCATTTGTCCCGCTCCCCACATTATCAGGGCCTGCAGGTTCTGTACTCTAAGCAGACAAAACAAACAGACCTCTTCTTCCCCTCCCTCAAGGTTCCTGTGCACCAAGCTGGTTGTTCCCCTCCTCACCATCTTTGAAGGTCCCAGGCTAGCCCAATGGTGGTGATAGACCCAGCACAGGAGAAGGAGGCACAACAGTACAGAGCACTGTCCAAAAAATCAGTTGTATTACAAACTCTGCATACTTACTTAAAAACTGTACTATATTCTGTCTGTTTGTAGAGAACCAGTCCCATAAACATAAATTCTGTGCTATATTAACCATGTATTCTCTTACTAAAATTGAGTTTTAATTGTAACTACAACTTAGTGCTGCCATTGCCAAGAATTCCTAAGAGTATCCATCTGTCCCCTCTCTTTTGGGTAGCACTTGTGACTTCAGGCATCTTCTCTGTGTATTTCCCAGAGACAGGACAAGCCTAGTGGGAATTCATAAATAGCGATGAGGCTATCTCTAAATATCCTGCCAATTTTTCCATGTTTTGCATATATACAGTCAGTAAAAAAAAGGAAAAATAATTGATCAAAACTGTCAAGCCAGAATATGGAACCACTTCCCATATTCTTTCCATATGAAAACATGCCTATATTGTTTTACATATGAAGATATATATGTATTTCCACTTGGAAGACAGATTTTGAAAGGTTTGCAGAGCTCAGCTGCAAAATATATGCTTTGAAATGAAAGTTGGTATAAACCAACTGATCCTTTTATATATTACATCATGCATTTTCAGGAAACTGAACTGTGATTTTGTAAATCAAACAACTAGTGGTTAATACTACAGATTTTTGAGGTTTTTTATGTCAACATATTTTTTCTTAAATTTGAAATTATCTAATGAAAAAATCTTCATTAATATATACTTTTGGCTATCATTTTGAAACCAGATCCATGCCCAAGTCTAATATCTACAAGGCCTCCCTTTTCTTGCCCTCCTCAAAAATTCCATCATTCATTTAAAAACAAAGTCATACCCTGCAATAAGAATTTTCTATTGTAGTTAATATTCCACTGTGTATGAACTAATATACTACAGTTTATTATTTAAAAACACAATCACTAATATGCAGGAAAATTTTTTCTTCTACTTTTATGCATGAAATAAATTTGGTTTAATAAATGTTCTTTAGAAGTTCTTTTCTTTAAAGGCAGCAGAGGAAGATAAGGGACATATATTCCATTATTTACACTTTCTTACATGTACTTTTCACATAAAACTACCTTCTGAAAAAGTACAGGTGAAGAGATGCTCTTGTACTGCATGAACTGAGGTCATCTGCTCTGCTTTTGTCTGCTGTTGAATAAATCACATCTTTCTTTTATATAGTCCTGTGGAAGCTGCCTCCCTTGATTTTGAATGTATTTGCCACTGATCCTTTCTCATTCATCCTAGAAGGTTGCTGAGCAATAGTTTTCTAAACTCTAGTTTTCACTGCTGAAAAGAGACAAGAAGAGCTTTCCTAGATGTTTGGGAGAATTCTGGCAAGCGTCCTTCCAGCACATCTTTGTTGAAATAAATGAGCAGGTTTTGGGGACATGGAAGAGGAAAGAGGGAAGGAAAAGTGACATTTCACAGTTTTTTGGCCGTCAGAATTACGAGTTCTGCATACTGAGATGAATATCCAAAAACAATGTACCATAAAATGAACATAATATCTCCAAAACATTTACATTCACAAGCCAATTGTCTATTAGTTATCTCTTTCAGTTCATGAGATATACCTCGGAACGGGGGGCTTTTTCTACATACTAGGTCATATTTATCCATCAATTTCAGTCCACCAATTTCAAAGGGACAGAAGTAATGCAAGGCAAAAGTTAAGAAACTGAAAGGAACAGCAAGCTTAAAGTTAAGGAAAGTCCCTGTATTAAAAAGCTGTTGTGAAGACAAGATGGGGAAACTCCTTAAAATATGCGATTGTATTTCTCAGTGCTATAATCCCACCTTTGGGAAACTATTTCATGTTGCATTACAAATTCCAAACACATATAATTTTGATATTTTGAAATTTGTTGTTTATTATGCTTGGTTTTAAAAAAGATTGCTTTATTTTATTTTATTCTGGTTTAAAGTGAAAGAAGAATCTACCACTTCTGCTGAAGACTAATCAGAAAGGCACTGGTTATAGCAAAGAAGCTTGACTAAAAAGAAAATATTAAAATGAACACTTTGTATATTTGAGTTTTATTACTCCAGTTAAAATGTAATCAAAGTATTTAGAATTAGTGGCTTCAAACATAATTGTAAAATTGAGGAATTCAAAAGTTAAAACTAGAAAGTTACATACTCTGCAGTGCCTAGCCAAGTCAGCATGTGGCCTTATCTGATTCAGAAAAATGTCCTGTTCATGCCTTGTGCTAAATTGCCCTACTCATGTGGTTTAAAATATGTTGAAGGGGGGTTAAACATTGGGGGAAACATTGCTTACCAGCCCATGTTTCCTCATTTAGTTTGTAAAAAAGTGCCAGTCTTGTACTGTACAGTACTAGTGTTGGAACTAGTAATACTGACTTTTGTGTGTATTCCTCTCCCAGTTAGGACATGTGGAAGAGGGACAATTAAGGACAGCAGCCAGGCTGGAACATGTAAATTAGCTTCCCTGTAGGTCCTCCTGTCATCTCTGTCACTTACAGTGGGCACAGGCTACACATCTTCCTACCATCAGCTTTAATCAAAGTTAATCATGTCCAGAAACAGCATCCTCCAGAATGGAGAAAGAAACCTGCCTGCTGCCAGCACCCTTTGTTCCTTCCATCTGGGTAGGACAGGATTACCTAGGATTAGCCAAAAATTATGTTCTCTGAACTGATAAATTCAGTCAAATTAACTGTGTAAAGTAAATCGATCCTCCCCAACAAAGGGATATGCCAGTGGGGAGGTACCTGAGAACACAGCATGCCTGTGTAAACAGTGCTGTCCTTTGCCACAGTGTGGAGTGTGTCAGCACCATATGGTGCCACTATGAATTTATTAACTGACAGATTAACTCATCTCAGCATTTGGGATCCCCAAATGGGGGATTTCCAGCTGTGAGGATGATTGATGGGCTGACTACTGCTTCAGTCTTAGAAGTTATTTCCTCCATTTAACAGAGTCAAGAAGACAGAAAATTGCCCTCTTTGTAAAGGCTAAGCTCACCACTCCTTCAAAGACCAACCATAACAATTTATCCCAGGCAAAGTCTTAAAATGAGTATAGTACACATCAAATGCATACTAATTAGAAATTTCTTTTGAAGGCTCTATCACTTATTAAGGATCTCCCTTTCCATATGTTCATCATGCCCCACTTCACCCCTTAATTACAATACAGCACTTCCTACTATAATTGCAAGAAGGTACGTTGGACCCCATATCTGTATTAACTATATATAGTTAATATAGATACTTCATACTACTACTATAGTCATGTAGTAGTATTAACTACTACACCTTCTGAGATGTACTTCAGGGTCAGATAGAAAGCAGACAGATAGGCCTAAATTCTTAGGGGTGTGGCCTTCATCTTAGGCATGTTCCTTTTATTCCCACTGGCAATGTTTCTTAGGGTAATGCCCCATGAAAAGCGCAGTTCTTTAGTGTACTGTTTTGGCAAATCTCATGTCCACAAGACATGGCATCCACACTGGTAATGGGGTCATTATTTCTCTACTGCTGCTAAATAGGGTCTTGCTACTAGCAATTTGTTTCTTGGTATCTTCTAGTGCAAAGATATCAATAAATCTTAAAATGGGTGTCCTAGATTGCAAGGCAANCATTATTGCACATATTTTGTTTTCTTTTTCCCTTTTCCTAATAAATTGTATTTCTGACTTGGAGAGTCTGACTGGTTTTACTTTCAAACCAGAACAATGGGCTATCTGCCATGGATCAGAGAATTTGGTCTGTCCAAACTGCTCTGTGTTGACTCAGACCATGATTATTTTTTTACCTTGTCTGATTCTTTACTGATTATATAATGGTTCTTAAAAGCCTAAGCACATTGCACCTCTCATATCAGCACTGCAGTATGAAGATGTAAAAGAAGCCAGGAAATAAAACCACCCAAACTAAGTCAGAGGCATATTGAGGCATATTAAAAATTTACACATTTTTCTTGGTTAAAATATTAAAATGCACTCTTGTTTCCCTGTGCCAGGCAACAGCAAGCAACAATAACCTTGTTAAGTAACTTATCTGTATGCCTATAACGGTATAATGTAACTGGAGATGGATAAATAAAGGGCCAAGTTCTAAAGCAAGTTTCACTACTAGACTATTTATTTTCACATTATCCTTGTAGGTAACTATGAGTTCATTTGGGGTTTTGGGGCGTTTTGGGGGGGGGTTTTGGGGTTTTTTGTTTGGTTTTTTTGTTTTGGGTTTTTTGGTTTGTTGGTGTTTTTGGTTTTGTTTTTGGTTTTTTTTTTTGGTTTTTTTTTGCAACACACACGGGTTCTAAAGCCCCAGTAAAGTGACTGCAGTTTTAGGAAATGAGGAACACTTTGTAATGCAGACAAGAACAATTAAAAGCTCCAGATACTTGCCTTAATCACTTTTTTATTGCTTAAAATTTGAACATGCCTATTTTGTGTTGACTTAAGAGAAAATTATAATTTCAGTGTATATGTAAGGATGATTTCTTCTGAGGGCAAAAGAAACTCTGGTTCTCTCAGTCTCTCCTGTGCAAAGAAGGCAGACCTTGTTTGAAGCTAAGAGAAAATACTCATTCAAAAGTTTTAATATTTTTCCTCGGTTTTGTTGGAACTTAATTTCAATCAAGATTTTTTCTGCCAATACTAAGTGAAAAAGAATGACATATCCTTATCTTTTAAAAGGAACATTAAAGGAAGCACTATCTCATTTCCCTTCATATTTCAGCATTTTAACTAATTACATCAGACACTAAAACCGAAGTTAAAATATAACAAGATGCCAGCACATATGTGGGTTTTCTGCAAGCAAATTCCAGGTTTGGGTTTGCTAACAGCAAAAATTCACTTGCCAAATTTTTGGTAGCTCTAAGAGATGTAACTCATTTGTACTTTAGAAATTCTGTGGTATAAGACCAAGAGCCCATTTCAGAACATCCTAGGGATGACTTTCCACTTGGCACTTTCCACTTCCTTTACCTTGAGATGCACAGCAACACCGTCAGAGGAGGCTGGCACGAACTCCAGAGACCACTGCGATTTGGGCTGGCAGCTAATTTTTTCTAACCTGTGCACCTGTCTACTACAAAAAAAGAATCCACGCATCTTTAATTTAGACAACCCTTACAAAGTGTCATATTAACAGTAATATTTATCTACATTTGTATAGGTAAGATTAAATATTTGCATGTGACCTGTGGACAGGGTGAGACCATGGTTCAACAGAGACCTTCCCCATCCCAGCAGCAGTCTCGGTCCAAGTCTTTGGTCTCAGTGTTTGTAGCAACAACTATACCCATCCTGTAACAGCTCACCTTGATTTTTTCTGGGCAGTGGAGGTTTTTACAGGACATCTACTTGTTGAAATATCCTTTGCTGGCATTTTCAGAATAAAAGAGTATGATTTCAGAAAGTTTCATCTAATTTAATGCACAGTCTTGGAAATAATTGTGAAAGGTGATGAAATTATTTCCCATTCCTCTGAACAGTTTGCAGGGGTTTTTGAACCAAACCAAATAATCTACTAAGTATACATAGCATTAAACTTTTATTTTTAGCACTCAAGTCCTTGNCGGGTACTTAAAGATAGCTTACAAATGAAGAGGAGAAATGAGGAGCTCCTTTAACGTATTTACCTATATCTGCACAAGCATGTACATAGATATGTTTACATAGGTGTATCTATATATTTGAATAGGTGTATATTTATCCCATCTATATCCACATATATATATATAAATAAATAATGTTATGACTTAACATCTTGCATTTGAGAGGGGAGCATATAGCACAGAACTTTTTTTGAGCACTGAAACTTGACAATGCTGCATTTTCTTTGAAGTTTAATCATATTTCAAAGGATTAAAGCATTTTTTACCTGCAAACAACCCAACCAACATGTATCTCTAGGATGGCACTTCATATAATATGTCATGTCTGTGTCTATTATTTTTGGGACAGGCCAACATTTTCAACAACAAAAAAAATCATTCTTTAAATTGGGAACTGACAGACTCATGCAGTCCTGCAAGTGTCGATGTTATCATGAAGAAATGTAATTAAGTTATCTGTGTTAGATAGAGGTTTGTCCAATCACCCAGTGCTCATCTTCTTTCATCAGATATTAGCTTTGTTGTGTTTAGGTGCTTTATTTTCAGCTGGAACACTATGTTGATCAAACTACAACTCTTATTCTGTTTAATAAGGAACATAATATCCTTCTCTTCTCAACTTAGGCATCTCAAAAGCACTCTTAAAATATAAAATCCTCTGTCAACTGAGCTGAACGACATGATAATAATGCTATTTTTCTTTCTAACACAAGATCAAAGCTTCAGACAAGGTGGTGTATATCTTTCATATTCAGCTTCAAAAATGCAGGTCTGTTGAACCCAGAGATCTCTTGTTGCTGATTTTATAGTGTAAAATGGCTTTTAAAAGAAGCATCCAGTTACATGGCAGTATTTAATCACTGTCCTAAGTTCATGTAATATTGAGTGCTTTGTTAAAAGTGAAGGGGATTTTCCCCTGATGTACTGTCATTTACTTTAATACAGAAAATGAGCATGGAGCCAAGGCTGAGATCTGCAGAGACAGTAGAAATACCAAAGAATTGTCAACCCAGCCCTCTTTAGCCAAGTTTTTAAATTTTCAGGGAGGAATTAATATTTGCTTTCTTTCCGCTCCTTAAATTTTAACTGTCCTGCATAGATCTAGGAGAGGCTCAATACTCCCCTCATTTATAGGAATGCCCTGAGCACAGAAAAGCTGCCTCAGAAAAACAGTACATCACCTTTCCTTCCCTGGTGTGCAGCCCCTGTGAAAGCTCCTGTGGCTCTTCAGGGGGTGCCTGAAAAATAGGAGAAAGAAAAGTTTGTGCACATATTAAGTGCTACTCATTAAAGTGAGTCCCCAGTGAATAGGGCCCCTACACATATGAAAGCACAGAGAATTAATGACAATTACTCAGCAATCAGAGAGAAGCAATGTCACCTTCCTACACTGGCCTTGATATTATCTGTCAGAGCCATTGCAGCACACATGAAGCATGCACGCACCATACACAATGCAGCAATTATAGATTGTACCCACACACATCAGATTTCATTATCCACAGGGCAGAGTAATAAGAGTCACACCGCTGTATGTGCTTTCTTACTCTCAAGATGCGAGAAACTGAACCAGAGTAGGAAAAGGAGGCTGAGCTCTAGAAATTATGCCCTATGAGCTTGCATATCTTCCTGCTGGTCATCACTTAAATGGATAGGATGATGCACACAGTCTAGACCATTACATGTGACCAGGTTGCAGGAGCAGGCTAAAAGTTGCTTCTACCCCCACTGTTGAAATAGGCATTTTTGTACTTGGAGAATAACAACCCTTGGATGTTTTGGCCATGTTTATCCAAATGCCTGCTCATTATTTAACTCAATGGGAAGATCTACAGTGAGACATTGCCAGGTCTGCCATGGCCTCAGAAAAATGCTTAAGGAAAAGCACCTCAACGAAGAGCACACTCTCTTTCTGTCAGAAGGGGTGCAGTTGTCTATGAAATTGCTATGATACACTGAGATTCATGTCCAAAAAAATGTGAGAGTCACATTTTCATGCCTGTTCCTCTCTTGCATTTTTCACTTTTCCCACTGAGCTTGCTCCATTTAATGCCACCATCAAGGCATGGTTTTTCAGTTCATTGTCCTGGGCACCAGCAGGTACAAGAGCAATTCACAACCTGAATGTGAGATCTCCTGTCTCCTGCTACTCTTCCTTTGACAGCTAAGTAAGAAAGAGTGGTTACCCACATATGGGAAATGAAAGGGTGTTGCCAATCTCACCCATCCTCTGACCTGGCCAGACATGGAAACAAGACCCGTCTTAAGCTTTTGTGCAAGCCTTGAGTTCCCATTATCAGACACACATTTCAGAACTAATGTGCAACAATTTAAGTTAAAAGACCATTCAGGATGGTCTTGTATGCAACTTCTGGATAAATATGGCATGAAAAGAGGTTGACAATTTAATCTACCTTTGTGCTTTCTTTTGTTTTGAATCCAGTCTTAAATGCATTATGGACCATTTCCTCTTGCAGAATAGCTGAACATTTCCAGTTTCCTGTGACCCATCCCTTCTTTCATCACTATACCAATAAATGCCCATCATTGGATTAGGTGTTTCCCAGCCTACACTACCAGTAGTGATACTGATAATAACTTTTTGAGTTAAAAGATTAGTGGAAACAAATTGTAATGAAAGGTATCAACAGAATTTTGAAAATAAATTTCATTTTACACATAGGAACTGGAACTGCTTTAATGGAGGAAAGTATAAGTATTTTGAATAGTTAAGACTTAGCAGTCCCCAGAGCACCAGGGCAATAGGGTCTTCACCACCACTGTGTCCGATTGTTGGTCCAGCTCTTTAGGCTTAAAGACAAAACAAAGTAATTTTTCAAAATCACAGTGGAAACATGGACAAGCTTTGCTCTTCTGTCTGTATATAAGAAGAAAATACTACTTCGATTTCCATCTGAAACTTAAGAAACAGGCTTCATCTGCCTCTGCACCCAGAACTTGTCTCTCTGATTGAGGAATTTGTTGCCTCCAGAGACAGGAATATGTGGGAGGGTGGAGAACTGTTCTGTAGCTGTCATTGTGAACTTTCAAGGGTGAATTCAGGCTAGGAAGAGCATTAATTCTAAAGAAAAGTAATAGGAAAGTAAATACAAAGATGAGCACAGACTTGTCTCTGAATTCCAATGTCTGTATCCTTGGGGACTTTGATTCCATTACAAATGTTAGCAAAAATCAAGGGCATTTTATTTTAGGGGCAAGTCTAATTGGAAAGAAGTTAATTTGACAAAAGTGGAAATCAGCTAAAGAATTTAAAATTCATGTGAGGTATGCAGTGGAAGTGTCAGATCCTTTAGGATTCTTCCCATACTTGACTAAAATCTTCAAGGAACCTCTTCTATCTTTTAAACCCAAATCCACTCTTTCCTCTTATCCTCCTAGGTACTCCTAGCCCTTCCTCTTGCACATTTTGCTCTTGATATTCATGCAGAATATCCTCTCCCCTTCTTAGCATGCTTTTTTGGAGGCTCAAAATGCTGCCTATTATCTATCTGGACCACCAAGAAAGGATGGAAGGCATTCTCCCCATTGGTTATTTTAGCTGCCCCCTTCTGAAGTTCACTTTGTCTATTTTCACTGCCTCTGCCAGGAGGGAAGACTCAGACAGACAGCAAATACTGGCTTTTTAATAAGGAATATATGTGTGTGGCATATACAGAGTCACAGAGTGACATCCAAGGAGATGTTCTTTAGAAAATCCTCATCAATGAAAATTAAGAGAGGATGGTTTACCCATTTTCTAGAATTAAGATTTTTTTTCCATATGTTCTTCTTCATCAGCTGTTGAACTGATGCATCTCAAGTGAGAAAGGAAAAAAAAGACAATTTGGCCTTGCAGATGAAGTAGGCAGTGGGCAAGAGAGAGACATGAGATGAGACTAGTTTCAAATTTCTTTCTTACCTGGTTGTCTAAAAAGACAAAGCTCATGTTTTCACAGGTTAGGAGGCATGTACTCATGCTTCTGTGCATCTGTTTGTCTTCCTTCCTAACATCCTTTTCGTGAAATTGCAGAGTGCGTTGTCTGAAGCTATTATATTCCTACAAGGTTTATGAGAAAACCTTATGAAATTCTACTAGGCCAAGTACAAAGTTCATGCTCTTGAGTCAAGGCAATCCCAAGCACAAATTACAGGCTGGGAGGAGAATGAATTAAGAACAGCCCTAAGAAGAAGCACTTGAGAGTGTTGGTGGATGAGAAGCTCAACATGTGAGCTCCCAGATTATAAAGCCTCTGTCCTTGGCTGCAGCCAAAGAAGTGCGATCAAAGCAGGTTGAGGGAAGGGATTCCGCCCTTCTACTACTCTCTCATGAAACCCCACTGGGTCCATTCCTGGGGCCCCCAGAATAAGAAGGACATCATCTTGTTGGATCAGGTCCAGAGCAGGTCATGAGCAGCTCTCCTATGAGGAAAGGCTGACAGGGATTGTTCAGGTTCTGGAGAGACCTCAGAGCACCTTCCAGTAACTAACAGTGCTATAAGAGAGCTGGAGAGGGACTTTTGACAAGGGCATGGAGTGATAGGATACGGCGGAATATTTTCAAACTGAAAGAGGGCAGGGTTATATTAGATGTTAGAAAGAAATTCCTCTCTTTTGAGAGTTGTGAAGCACTGGCACAGGTTGCTCAGAAAAGCTGTGGATGCCCCATCCCTGGAAGTGTTCAAGGCCAAGTTGGATGAGGTTTTAGGCGACCTGGTCTAATGGAAAGTGTCCCTGCCCGTGTCATGGGGGTCACACATCTTTAGGGTGTCTTCCAACCCAGACTGTCCTATGATTCTATGATTCTATAAAACAAAGTGTTACCATCTGCTTGCCTTGCTATGACTCAATTCCCTATTGGCTTCTGGTGAACCCCACTGGCCACTTGTCTAACTGTGCTCAGCAGCTTTTGCTTTCATGATTAACAGATAGTTTGATGAGCAAGGTCCTACAAACATGTCTACCAAAGCACAGTCTGCACACAGGATGGGTACCAGCTCTTCTTCTCCTTGCTGAGAGAAAATACCTACATGCTCTATTGTTAAAATCAATAACATAAAGGCAATTTGATGTTGTTGCCCTCAATAAAAAGCTCCATAATACTGAAACCATTTAGAGATTATCTTGAGTACACACAGAGATTTTACCATTAAGAGTTCCTCTAATTGTGTTAGAAGCAATATGAAATTACAAGATATAACAGAATGATATCTACTGTACAAAAACTGAAAGGAGTTACATCATAAGTAGTGAGTTGGAAATGGAGCTGGTTACAGAAATTTACAAACTCTAAAGGTACAGCATGTGTAAAAGGGAGGACCCAAACCAGATTTCTGTATGCTTCCTGGACTTGCTTAATCAAAAATATTAATGTGAAACAGAGACACTTTCAAGAAAAGCATGTAAGCTACAAGGAAAAAAATAGCAAATCATATATTTAACTCAATCTTCACATTTGCAAGTAAGAGTGAAATGTTTCAAAATCATCTGCATAATGAGAAATAACTAAGAGAAGCAAAGAACGTCAGTCTTTTTCAGGGGCCACTTTTATTCAGAGGTCAATTTTATCAAACCTGGCAGAACCTAATAGGTTGTGAACATATGAGAGTCTTTCATTTATCAGCCCGCTCCTAAAATTTCAGCTTTCAGAAAATACAGCAAGAAGACATCACATGAAAATGGAAATAATAATTTCTAAAACCAAAGTATTTGCATGCTAAGCCAAAATACTAATACCGATAGAAGAATTTCTGGTAGGCTAAATGGTATAGAAGTTCATGGTCAAAATGATTTTTGGGTTTTTTTTTACTGATAAGGATGCTATAATCTTGGTCTTATGACATATTTATGGTAAGGACTAAAAAAACTTTTAGTCTTTAGAAGGACACAACTCTGAAGTTTCACTTTATAGATGTAACATTTATTTTGACTCAACAGAAATTTCCAAAACATAAGCACATGTTTACAGCTGTGCTTAAGACAGCCTGTACACAATAAGCAGATTTCTTAGGAACATGCTTAAATTTAATTATCGAAATCAAAATCATGGGCATTGTTTATATTCCTGATGTTTGTATTCGTTCAGGCATCTTATCAAAGAAGTGACAAGTCAACATCTCTGGGAACCAAATTTTGTTCTAATGGCCCTACATACTGCTGTGTTAAACTGGATGGAACAAGGGCCAACTTTCAGAAAAATCAACACAATAGAAAGTACTCAGCTCCTGCTGAGTATTTTAACTGCCTGCTTGCATTTGCTAAAGGTTTAGTAGCTCTTCCTGGGCACACCTTGGGGTTTGAAGTATTGTAGGCAGCTGTAAAACATGCAATGCTGCAGTTGAGACCATATCACTGCAGATGAGGGAATGTGTCCCCAGGGAACTATACTTCTATACTGCATACTTCTAGACAGCAGGGCAGGCCACAGAGCAGTGTGAGATTGCTCTTACAGGTGTCTCTTAGAGGAGTGTAAAATTACAGTGTTTTCTACTTCAAAAGTATCTGTTCTCCTGATTTTCTTTCAAAAAATATGGGGAAGGAATGGACTACCAGTTCAGTGGGAAAATTACTGAATCAAACATTTGAAATTGTGATCCCACCAAGTAAGTAGACTAGACCTCCAGTCACCATGACCTTCTTCACATGAGACAGCCCTGTGAAAAATATTTCCAAAAGAAACTCCAAAGAAACAGTATCGGGTCAGAGAGATTACCTGGGAAATTTTGCAAGGTCAGGAGCAATTTACTTCTGTGCAAAATGATTCTTTATATGTCTGTGAGAGTGGAGGATCATAATTTTACTTCCAAACAAATACATTTTCACCCCAGTGGCAGTCTCTACCACCAGTTAATAAACTGACTCAGCTGGAAGCTGTAATAACTCTCTGTACATCTGTGGTCAAGAGACTCTCTGAGACATTAGTTTTCCTGATGTAAGAAAGTTTGTAGCATTTGACAGATCCATGGTCAGCTGTGTTATGTCCAGATAAGGAATCATACTTTTAACAACTTATTTTTCTTACAATTTAGGAGTATGATTCAAACTTGGAAACAAAACATGAGGAAATTATTATTAATTCATCTACCAGAAGCTATATTTTTCCTCAGACAATTAAGCCAAACAGCAGGATACAGTGACGGTTTTAATACAGAGTTTATCCTGTTGATATAGGGCATGAAAGCTGAAGAAGCATAAGGAATTAGAAATAAAAAAGAAAGCAGAGATTGAGGCTAGCAGTGTTAGAGTGTGATCAAGACATAAGAATGTAAAAGACAGCTAAGGTAAGAGATTACTTATGGTCTTCAGAGAGCAAGGCATTCCTCTTCATGGTGCTCTGGCAACGTATCTTCAAATAACTTTTCTCATCAGGTTTGTTTTCCTAATGAAGGAAGGCTAAAACATAGCAATCTGTACTTTTACACACCTCAAGGATAATTTTCTATACTACCTGAGCTACTCCATATAACAAAACTTCCTGTAGTTGTGCAAAAAAATCTTGATCTTTGTCTGTGATGGCTGACTATGATTGTAAGTAGAGAAAAATGCATGAACTAGAAATCACAGAATTGTTTAGTTTGGAAAAGTCCTTTGAAGTTGGAAAAGACCACTGAGTCCAAGTGTTAACCTAGCTAAGATAACTTATTATGATGGCATCTTCTGCAATTAAAGACCCAAGTGTAACGGGCACAGTAGTACTGCATACACACTGTCAGACTGTAAAATGATCAAATTCTTTGGGGAAATTTAAATAATGGAATAAATTACTCTTAAGTTAAATTATACACTTTATAACCCAATTCTTGTTTTAGAAACATTTAATAATATTAAATTACCTAAATGTCTAAGGAGGGCTATACTTGTAATTGCTGGCAGAATCATTCCAAAAAAGAAACTCCTAAACACCAGTTCTGGTTCACTCACTCACAGATTGTGAGTACTCTGAAAATGTTCACTTTCAACTGTCTAAGAATTGAGTGCATTTGACATTGCTTCTAGCTTAAATACATAAGTTGACTTCCAATCCTCTCTCAAATTAATACAAAAAATTTCTTGCAAATTTAGTGATATGTGGAAGCCACACACTTGAGTCTGTTCTGTTGCTGGTCTTCGCAAGAGGAAACTCCAGTACAACATTGCAAAACATAAATCAGTCGCAGTGGGAGGCTGTTATTTTGCATTTTTATAGGATGTGAACCAGTGGTGTGATTAAAATTACATATAGTACAGTGAATAGTCTTACATTCACCCTTTTTTAGGCAGTCCATATGCTTAAAGTTTAAATTTTCTGCAATGCGCTTCAAATCTTTGAATTACTTGTAACAAAAGCTTAGTAGCATAGGCAGTCACTCTACTTCTCTAGCAAGATGTAAAATATCTACTGCATCTGAGAGGACTAGCAGACTTGAGATAGTGCATTAAAATAAGGATGCTAAAGCTATTGCTGCATTCCCTGTTTAATCCATCCTTCAAACAGATGGATGACCAGCTCAGAATGAAGCTGATCTACCCACAGATCAGTTCCCAGTTTGCTAGTTTTCATGTTAGTCCCCACCTCCCACTAATGTGAGAAAATTCGGGTTTTTGTTTCTTTCTTAATAAACCATGATTAAACCAGTGTCAATTCAGGAGCTGATTCATGAATGGACAGTATTATTTTGTTATTTGGAGGATTAATATGTCATTGAGAGATAGGGAAAATACCTCAGAGATATAACTAATCTGCTGGTCAATTTTCATGGCTTTCATTGACTCCTATATCTGACATGGTGCTGGATTCATCCGCTAGCCCCCGACAACATGTTGAGAGTGGGCTGTTTTCTGAAGTGATCCGACACACAGCTGGGCATAGGTTCTACAGCACTACGATGTAACAAGGCGCTGGCAGAAGCAGGACAAGGGAGAGGTCTTTCATATCATTTCCAGGGAGGCTCATTTCCAAGAAGAGTCCAGGAACAAAAGGCCCCAGATCCTGGTGTACGGGGGCTTTTATATAGAGGAGGTTCTAGGGGCAGGTACAAATTTTTGACCAATAGGAACAAGACTGGGAAGGAGCACAAGGCAGGGTTTACAATACTTAACCCCATGAGGAGGCTCAGGGGGAGGGGAAGAGTCTGAACAAACCAATGGGGCTTCGAAGAACAGGGGCTTTCCCAAAGCAAGGGGCTGGCACACGGTGGGACTGACAACTCGGTAGCAGGAGGGACAGGATACATTCTGTATCAAGGGGCAGGTCTAGAGCAAGACGGACAGCTAGGTGGGAGGATACAATTTGGACTGAATTAACAATACAGGAGGGAATGGAACAAACCATTAGGGATAAAAACACACTGCAACATATATCCACTTTTGCAAGCAACCTGTTTGCCTGGGAATCTCAGTCTGAATTTTGTTGTGCTTTTTCTATCTCAGCTTTTACAGCATTTCCCTGCAACAGACACCTGAAAGGTGTTGTTCAACAGAGCACTTTGAATAATACTTAAAATTAATGGTCTTTAACATATGCTTTAATGATTTCCCATGTTGTTCCCACCTATTTGTCAAGGTTTGTCTAATTCATGCAACACCACAACATTTAACAGCTTTACCAAGTGTTTAGACAGACCCCTACCTGATGCAAGGATTTTTTTAATAGCTCCCACTCTGCCACACTTTGAAATGCTACACCTTGGCGCTGAAAAACAACAAATAAGAAACAATTGAGCCTTGCACAAATGCCTTTGGTTCTTCGTGTCCCACTCCCACACTGACACTGCATCAGAGTAATCTCCCATATGTAGCTGCTTACAGCATAAGAAGAAACAGTGGGACAATCTCACACAATTTGGGGGTTTCCTTCATTTCCATATGGCAGTAATAAACAACTCTTTTCCTTAAGGCTTGCTTGCCTGAGCACCTTCCTTTCTTTCTTCCCATCTTCCCCCATCCTCAGGCTCATTTTGCCTGCTGTTGCAGAATGGTAGGAGTTGCCCTGTTTTGCTCTTTGTAGCTCAAGGGATGTGAAGACCATCACATGTTTGACCTGGGAAGATGCAATAGATATATCACAAGACCGTCCAGATATTTTTATGGTAACAGGCAGGAGGATTTAATTGTTTCTCAAAGCCAGGTCAATATGGAAAACTACAATTCTGTCTGACTGAATTACACTGTGTCTTGGTCCATCATAATTTTTAGTTTAAAATAAACTTAGACCAGACAGCCTCTTTTTATTTTTTTATTATTTTCATCTGTTTCTTAATAAAACTGACAACAATTTCCCTACTTGCATAGAGTTGAAGTATCAGGTATATTTGATGAAGGAGCCTGAGTAAACTGCAAAATAGCAATTAAATTCCTGGAACCACCAATTATTTTTAGATAAAATAAAAGGAACAGAGGCAAACTACATGTTGAGATCCTTCAGTGCCTTTGGGTTGCATACATTTTTCAGTAACAATTTCTAGCAACACATTATAAAATACCAGACTCCTGAGGTGATGAGCTATTTTCTCCACAAGCCAGCAACATCATTTAGTATTTAAGAAACTAATTTAAGAGGGGGTGATCAGATTAATGTCCAGAAAGGGAAAAAAAATCCCACTTTAAAATCCAGAGCACATTTTAAGAAATAAAATTTAATAAAAAGAGGGAGACAATTTTCAGTGTTTTAGCTAAGCTTTGTGAGAAATCCAGTCACATTCACTTCAGCTGGAATGACGGCAGAACTGCAGAGCTAAGATCTCCTGTCAGGATGAGATGTTGTAGCAGGTAGAATTTGGTGAGGAGTTCTTGGCACAAAAATGAAAGATGGTATTCTACACCCTATAAAAAGGTGTCAGAGAAATCTGAAAGATAGTGGAGTGTATAGATCCTGAATCAGAACCTCTAAAATTAATTTCCTAAACATTCTGTCTTAAAGTGTTTTTGTTTTTTCCTATTGTATTGGTGTTTTTTAAACCTACCATTTATAAGGCACATAACACCAAAATGTGAAAGAACTCTACTGTTGCAAAAGGATGAAGCTGCAGCTAACACATATCTCCCTCACTTGATCAGAACAATGGTGTTCAGATGCCTAGAAATCTGCCACTACCAGGTCGCTCCACTCTTTTCCTTCTTGTCTTACAGCCAGAATTTGGATTGTACACATCAAAGCACTGAAAGTCAATTGAGTATTTTCAGCCATTGTAAAGACCAGACAGCCTCTTTTTATTTTTTTATTATTTTCATCTGTTTCTTAATAAAACTGACAACAATTTCCCTACTTGCATAGAGTTGAAGTATCAGGTATATTTGATGAAGGAGCCTGAGTAAACTGCAAAATAGTAATTAAATTCCTGGAACCGTCAATGAAGAAATGTTTGCTTTGCCACTGCTTAATGAGAAGACAGGCTTGATTCTTTCAAATTTTGTTATAAAGTGTTACAGTGACTAACTGTGAATCTTTTGATCTCTTGATTTTGACAGACAATGACCCTGTCATCATATCAAAGCACTTCCTATTTTAGTAAATGGAGAAGTGTGGCTCTCAGAAGATATCCCTAGGGCAAAGTGTATATGCATACACAAGGAAGATGGAGAAAAAGGGAGAGATCTATAGCATCTAGCCTATTTAAGGATTTTCTATAGTAGAAATACAATTGTGTCATGGGACCAACCCACTTGCCATACAGTTTCATTGTACAGTGCAGCTGGTAACCTTAACGGTTAAGCCTTGCTGTAGAACATAGTCATGGACCCATTAACACTACAGAAAAGGACTGTATCGTATTTGGGTCAGGGGATAACTATGCTGTAACTCCATCCCTTGTTACAGCTGTGATTTTACAACATACAAGACCTTCTAGAGCCCAGTTTTGAATTACATGTCTTGTTCACTACTAATAATTGCTGCTGCTGCTGTCCTCAGAGAGAAACCACAGGCTGTGACCCTTTCTTTTTGTAAAATAATCCCTTTAGCAGCAATATTAGTAGTTCTGGGAAACCCTAATACAGACAATTTAAGCTGTTTTACTGCATATAAGTAAACAACTATTTTTTGCATAGCAAATTTCTAACTATGTGCATGAAAATGAAGACCAAATCTCCAAAGGAGAGTTGTTGCTATCAGAAACTGTCTAATTCTGTGCTCTTCCTGTGAAGTAGGAGTCGAGGCCATTAAAGAGCTTCCTTTCAGCTCTTGCTACTGACATACACTTGATAATGGCATGTGAAAGTGTGCACCCTTCAGATTGTTACCTTAACCTCATTACCCGTGTTAGTTGATAAACCCAGCAAGAGACAAGAATTCTTTATATGCTGATTACAAAATCTATTGGCCTGATTTTCACAGGGCGGGGGATGGTTATGTGTTTGCATTTTGGAGGTGAGCAGATGATGAACTCCTCTAAATTTCCACCTTTATTCCAAAAGCTTATGGGGGGTGTGGGAAAATGTCCTAAGAGCTACAATGGATCCACCTTTCCTCTGCACTCCTACAAATGGATGGGTAATGTTTCCCACTTGTGCTACTTTATTACAGGCTGCTATGGAGAGGCTAATCCATCCTAGCCCTAGTGGATACTCTCCAAGTGATCAGGAAGCCTGCAAGGAGCAGGGAGTAGTGAAACATGCTGCAAGGTCACAGTTGGAGCAGTGCTTTGTACCTCCAGCTACCATACAACACCTACCCTATAGTCCATAGTGTGCTCAGAGGGTGGCTTATGGCTCTGCTGTGCAGACATCCTTTAGAGACCCTACCAGAAATTCAGCCAGGTTTGATGATTTCCCTATGGATAATCTTCCTTCTGAAGTATGCTCTCAAAGAGCAAACTGTTAGCCCCTCCATGCACTTGTGTCCCAAACCCAAGCATACCAAAGAGGGATGAATTGACCATGCTCAGGGCAAAGCAGACAGGACTAGCTGAAGCTCATTTGCTTTTGAAATCTTTGCAATGAGAACAAAACGGAGGACACATGTCTTTAAGAGCCCAGCACAGCCTTCTGAAGAAAAGTTATGTCGAGAGAAGGAGGATAGAGGAAGGATTGCACAGTGCCAGCCCCTCATTCTGGTGGAAATGCAGCCTCTGTTTTAATGCTATGCCTTCACAAGCATGATAGAAGTAAAGCTGGTGGGGAAGCTGCACTGGTTTTAGTTGCTGTTCATACGTCTTCCCTGCTTTCATCTGCAGGATGGTAATACAGAGCCTAGAGCTGGAACCATGTCCTGCCATCTACCCCCTCCTCCAAATTTATGCATCAGTTCTGGGTTACAGCATTATCCTAATAAAGCCAGTAACAGCTGGTAGAGCCTGAGGGGATGCACAGCTCTGCCTGTAGGTACAGTCATGCAATTTTCAGGTAACTACTGGTTTCAGACCCAGTGCTGATTGGCTTCTCACAACTCCTTCTGCTAGAGAGCCAAGCAAGAAGGGAAGGGCATGTTGCAGAAGTTAGTTGCATTTGTTAATTCATCACAGTTCTTATTAATAAAGTTTCCTTTCCCACTTATTTCTTCACCCTCTACACCTTCTTGCTGAAGTTTAAACGCTCTCCCTGCAAAATAGTAAAACAGCAGGTGCTGGAATGGTTTTCTAGTCTCAAATCTGCCTTATGTCTCCAATAACCAACTCTTGATTCTGTCTTCACTCAGTTCTTGTGTATATTACAGATTAGTCAACAACAAACAACATCTCTTTTATCTCAGCAACATCCAAGAGGTATTCACAGAGAAAATCCAATACAACAAAAAGAAAAGCACTACTCTCAGTATCTGAAGCTGAACACAGAGAAAGCTCAAACATACTCAACATGCCCTAAATTACCAGCTGTGAGTGATGTTAAAATTTTCCATGTCCTGATCCTTCTCTTCCTGATAAAGGCGTCCATTCTTACTATATTTTGTTCTTATTGCAGATGTCCTACAATGTCAGTGTTCCTAAAAGCATATTGACAGGAGCCCTGTAAGTCCTGACAGCGTGAAATTTCACCAAAGGCATCTCATGGAAGGGGTTCTACAAAGACAAAACTCATCCTCTACCAAACTCAGCAGAGACAGTTACAAATGCTGAAAACTGCTTTTTATGCCATGTGGTTGAAATCAGATTCATGACATACTATGAGTCAGTATTGGGAACCAAAAACACATCACACCCATGAAACACCTTAAAATAAAGAAACATGGCAACAAACACTACAAATACTTTTTTCCTCCAGGAAGCAATCAAAAAAAAAAATCTATTAATACCTACATTTGGTAACGGTGTTGCTGATCACTAAGCAGAAGTGAAGTGCTTCAGAGATTAATCTCTCACAGACTTTTGTTTTGCAGAAAGAAAAAAACCAATCCAGAGGGACATTGTAGGACAGTTGTGAGACTTTGTGAACTCATTATTCAGATTCATATAAATCCATATAAATATCCATAAATAAATAAATAACTATCCATATAAATACCTGGATTGTAACTCTCTGCCACCTTGTTATGATTCATTATCTCTAGGTAAAAATGCCACAATTATTTCTTACTATGGATGACCATGGTAGGTACCCAGAAACTATTACTTTTGGGTAAGCCATAACCTTTAATATAAAAATGAAATATATATATCACTAGGGCTTTATGCACTATATTTTTTCCCCATGTAATACCTTTTGTAAGCCCTGGTCTTCCTCTTCATAACTCAGTTGTGATTCTTCATCCCTCCCTAAACTGCCTCAAAAATATGACAGTCAGTCAGAATAGTGTGGTTGATAATCACCAGTAAAAAAGCTTCTCTTGTTAAGCCATGCCCCCAGCCTCTCTCCGTGTCGTACACATTAGAGTGGGATATGTCCTTTGTGGCAAAAAAAAAAAAAAAAAAAAAAAAAGGANAATATTTCCATATTACAGAATATTCAGAGTTGAAAGGGACCCAGAAGGATCATAGAGTCCAACCCTTAAATGAATGGCCCCTATAGGGGTCACTGGCATTTTTAGCACTCTGCTCTAACCAACTGAGCTAGTCATTTATCACAGTAGAGACAGACAAGACACATGTTTCTTCATCCACAATAGCCAATCTTTATTCTTCACAACTCATATTTATATGGTTTTCTAAAGACATCATGTTTAATTCTAATTAAATTAAACATGTGTCTTATTTAATTAAAAATTGAATGAGAAAGAGAATCTTCAGATGAAACTAAGTTTATTGCTGCTGTAAAATCTGTGTCACTGATGCTGCTGGGATGAGAAGTGGAAGCTGAAGTGTGAAAATAGTTGCAGTGGTACAAATCCAACCTGCCACTCATGCCCTGAGCAGCTTGAAAGAACCTAACAAAATGTTGAAAACAGCTATTATCTCTTAGTCTTATTCTGATTCCTATGACATTCCTTCATACTTATCCCAGAGGATAGTGACCTTCTAGTCCAGAAACAGTGAAGAAATACAGGTAACAATTGCATATACAAGGATGGCCCCGTCAGGCTGCAATACACAGCTCAGCAGTAATTTATTTTAAATTGGTGTAGATGACAGCCCTCATAAAGCTGTACAGCCTCAACTCAGTGAAATAAGGTTAGGAAAATACCTAAGCTCTGATCCTGTGCAGTGAAATATGACTCCAGTCAACTACAATTCACCTGTGGCATCATGATGGATACTCCAACAGTTTATTGCTGATGGATCTAACAAGCACATGGCCTTACATCCTTTCCTTTCCTTCCTTTTTGCCTGCCTAGTGCTGTGCTGCCTGTTAGGATACAAGACTGAGGTTTTCTGGTTGCAGAGTCAATGCTAAGTAGAGATATTTCAGCAGAACCTTCTTTAAGCCTCTTGAATGAGAACTCCTCTGATACAAGTGAAGAATAAAAGACCCCACTTGCAAAGAGAAAAGTACACCAGGAGACCAAAAAAAAAAGGCAAAAAGGAGAAAAAAAAAGTTAGTTTAAAAAAAGTAAGCTGAGAAGAATTAGCTGCTACATTTTAAAGCCAGGGTTGGATTTAACTGGAAAGACCATTTTTCTCACTGTTAACCCATTTCTAAATATAAAGCCAGGGAAATCTGCAGTGCTTGAGCAGATCACCCTAAATGTTTCTCTGTCAGTACCCTAAGTGACACAAGTTCAGGACACTTTCATCACAGGGAGAATACCATGCAGGTTATTCCCCTTCCTGCCACGATCCATATTGCTGTGAAAGACAAAACATAAGCAGCTGGGTATTTAAGGAATACACATCTTATCTAATACAACTACAAACATACTTAGTATTCATACCAGCACCCAAATATGGTTTAATTACATTAAACTGTAAACCTGTGTGGTATCTGATGGCAATGACTTCCATGGTTAGATCACACAAACTCCAAAAGGAGTTGTTAGCATTAGATTTTCAGCTAATATCACTGTCTCATTGTGAGTATAACTCACTTTCTTAATGCAGCTTGTAAACTGTTTAGCTATCATGCAATGTCTTACTGAACTCTCTTTTAAAAAAATTTTTGCTTTTTTTTTCATAGCTCTTCAGACACATTTTACATTTTATAGGACTGAAAGCATTCAACTATTATACTTTGCTAAAATGAAAATCAGTGTATTTCTGCTTCTTTCTATTCTTTAAATTCATTGTGTGTTGATAGATAATCTATTTAATCTCTTCCAGGACTCTGTTTTGGGTTTTTTTACATCAAAATATTTTTATTTTCCTTAACAGAGAATAATGATCGATTTTGCCAGATTTTTACATTGACCATTTCTGCCTTATTTACTCTGTTGATATAACTTCAGTCTATGTGTATTAGGTAGTAGAATGGTAAATTTTTTTCTTGTATAGCTTATGTAATGCTTTTATAAATATGTGCCTTTGATCTTATGCCAAACAGCTAGGTTTCTATCTTTTCAACAGAAAGATACACAAAATTTCCTCTATATTGAAATGTATAGCAAATGGGGAATCTGTAAAAAAGAACTTTGCAACCTCCTAATTTCATGGTAATGAATGAGGTAATAAATAAATCAGTAGTTTATAAATAATGGTAGGTTTATCAAGTACTTTTACACTGAAATAAGCAACCTCTTTGGATTCTCATTCTGTGCAGTTTGGCTACAGCTACTGACTCTAAATACACAATATTTTTTGATTGTGTTAAAAAGTCACGCAGAAAATCTCCTGATACGGAAATCTTGCAAGTAGAAATATGATTCAGAAGGACATGCCAAGCAGCCTTATCAATATCTTCAGGGTATCAACCATGATGCTGCTTCAAGAACACTACAGATGGATTACAAAGGAATTGGAGACCTATAGTGATGTGACCTCATTTCTCATTTCTGACAAAGTGACATGGGATATTATAGTACAGGAAATTTAAGGGCCTTTTTCTCCCTCCAGTGCTCAGCAGGGTAATGGTGTTGTGATGCCAGCAGTGACTGCTGTATCCCATTAACACCCAAAAACCACAAACAGCAGGGACCAATGTTTTTAAAATGGCCTCATATTTTCTTCCACTTCCACGTACATTTGTTTTGCCAAGACCAGCTCAAGTACCTCTTTCAAAAAGAGCAAAGTTTAAAATAATTTCAAGTTATCTAGATATATTTTGAAAGGGATCACTCAACACCATGTAGCATATGGCCTGATGCTTTATCCTACAGCTTTTAGTGGCCAGCAGGTCCACTTTTCNACTGGCCATTTTATTTACTAAATATATTAATGCACATTTTAAACATTATTCTGGCAAGAGCTATGACATAGCTCTATATTACTCATCAATTTATTACTAAATAAATATATGTATTATATATCCTCTATAGGTAATGTGTGTGTGCTGTTCATTACTTGCTTGGAAAAAAAAATCATGGCAGAGAAAGCATTGGTATTTTGGAACAGTGACTTCTAAGAATTCTTGCTCCTCACCTCATCCCTCAAACTCTGTTTGATCATAGGCTAAGCGAAGG
>VXBC01012024.1:33533-45705 GCA_013399945.1 Ploceus nigricollis
GAAGGAAATTAGGCAAGTATTTTGTGACTTCAAAAATGAAACTTCTGTGTATGTGCTACCAATGCTTCTGCTGAAAATTGCTGCCATAAATGGCAAATAAAATACAATATATGGGCATATATTTGGGTAAGATGTCTTTTTTTCTATAGACATAAGGAAGTAGCTTTTTTTTTGCTTAGGCTGTCCTTTTGCTGCTGAAAATGAGGTTTGGCTTTCAAGATCTTTCATTTTGATAACAGTGATTCTAGGTATTACATTCACACCATTTACCCAGCAGTTCTTTTTCTTCAATTATGTAACAATGTTAAGTAAAATAGCATTTAGTTTATCACGCTCTCTACACTACTGTTTACCACATCAGAAATTATTTTCAGGCAAATGAAAATTATGTGTACCAGGACTAATTGACTCTATTTACTGCAGACCATAAAAATTGCATATAATGATTATAACTGTAAAAATAGGCGAGTTTAAAGAGCAAATGTATAAACACTATATTTAAAAAATCAGGTACAGGGCTCAGAAACTTGCAATGTGAAGGGGACAAAGGGCAAAAGTAGTTTTGACAGAAAGGGAAACTTATCTCTTCTTTTATTTCATCTATCCAAAGCATTAATATATTATTATTTGGCATCTACATCCCAATTAGGGACAACAGCTACAGAATGAGTTCCCACTGACCTTCCTGCTAATGACTGGAATCAGTCTACGCAGAAACAAGAAGCACAAAGTTGTACGTGTCCACTCCATAAAGTTCTTGCTTGTACCAATATCTGCACACAAGCATCACACTTTCAGGACCATAGTTGAGGTAATCATTAAAACTTCCCTGCATGTAGATGCAGTGCTTAGTCCCTGACTTACACTTCTGGTTAACTGGCAACCTGAAGTGTGGCCAAATGTATTGCTTCATGAAGAGGTTTCATCAGGAATCTGACATATATTTAATATTAGATGTATTGCAAAATTGTTAGCAGAATGGGCTTAACTGTGGCTTTCACAAAGTTTTGTGTGTTTAATTAGCTGGCATAATGAGGAAAAGAGTGGGAGCTGAAAGCAAAGAAGTGCTTGCAAAAGAATATCATGTGGACACATTGTGCAACTCCAAAGCTGACAGACTCTATTAATAAAAAATTTTAAAATTTTTAAAAAGAGAAAGGGAAAATACAAAGGACAAACAACAGAATAGCTTACTTTTCCCTCCATGAGAGGCACCTGTTTGCTTTTCCCCTGACTCTTTATGCGGCACAAATTTTTTGAGAAATTAGCCCACAGTGAAATACACCACAAAAAATATATATGGGTATGCTCAGCTTCAAGGAAATGTCTCTGTTTGACCTACAGCTATATATTCCTCAGGAAAAGAAACTGCATCTTTTAAAGTGAAGGTGTTCTTCCTTCTGCAACTCTTTGGTTACCAGTTCAAATCTTATGAGTCAGGTTGTATAATACCACTGAAGCTGGATGAAATATTCATAACACAATGTGTCTCCTTCTGAGCAAAATTCATTCACATAATTGAAACAATTGCACTAAACTGACTAGATGAAAAAGGCTAGCCATATAAGTTTGCTACATTCCTCCTTGCTGGCTCTGTTACTCCTTGCCCTATTGGACTAAAACTCCAACAATAGCAGGAAAACAAAACCCATAAACTCAGACAAATTACAGGTAAGAATTGAGTTCTCCTTTGTCATTGAAGTGATGTTGTGAAAATAATGATCTTCCAACCCAAAGCAATACCATTACTTGAATCAACTTTAGATTCTGGGTTTGGTTGATCAGAAGTGACATTTCAGGGTTTTCTAAACTATGAGAAGAGACAGGGTAGTATCAAGCTGTCTAAAATCTCCTTTTCAAATCTTTGAAATATTTTTGTCAGTTTTCAAAAACTTTGAACTTTACCAAGTGGGATTAACATAATTAAGATTTTAGAAGGATTTGAGGAAGAAGGTAATCAAATAAAACAAATATTTTGTTTTTTCCCCTCCCTCAAACATTCTATTGTTTGGTCATTTTATAACCATCTCTGTGCTTCCAAAGCCACCTTTTTTTTTTCTTTTTTTTTGCAACAGCTTACCTGCCCTCAAAAATGTCAACATGCAAAACCCATTCATGAAGTTCAATCTCAGTTTTAAGAAAACACCAGCCTCAGTATAGGCTGAAATACTCTGAAAGGCAAGGATTCATCAGGAGGACATGGCACCAGTTCTATTGCACACTAAGACAATTTGGGTTGAAAGGACTTGTGACCAAAGATTCACCAAAGGAGTTACAGTTTTTTAGATGGATGACTGTGTCCTGATGCAAATGAATAAACAATCCTCCATCCATTTTTCATTTTTCTTACAGTAGTATGTTTTTTAGCTGAAACTCACCACGTAAGTCTTGAAAGTGTGTTATTGATGCCATTTCACAGTAAGCACACAGAAACTGCTTTCAGCAATTTTGAGCTTCATAAGCATTTATGTTTATTTCTCTGTAGTCACAAGCATTGATTTCAGTGATTTCCAGTGCCATAGTAGAAATAAGATACATTGTTGGGAAATTACCTACTACCCATGCTGCAATAAAAACATAGTACAATATGGTCCAGTATGCTCCAACTGAAAAAGGTACTAGGCATTGGTTTTGCTGCATTTCTCATCTATCTGTCTTGCATTCTGAGTATGTCAGGAGCTGCTCCAGCCCCAACCTCTTCACATTCTATACTTAAATTTTTGACAGCCATCAGCTGAACAGGTCCATTTTTTCCAGCAGTTACCATGAGACAAATAGGTCACACCACTTTGCTTCCAGCTGTGCAACGGCAGTCCCAGATGCAGGTCACCAATAGCATTATTTTTTTTTGGCAGCTATACTTATACCATGAAATGCTTCCATCTCCACAGCTATCAGCTATGGAAGATGAGCCTGCTGTATCAAGCACAAGCCATGAGATTTTGGTCTTTTTTAATCAGACTGTATAAATGGTTCAGTTGTTTTCATTCCTTAATTGACCTACTTACTCATCACTTATGTAAATAAATTATTTTAATCCGCTCCATATTCTTTCCTGTGTATCAGGCATTATGATATATTCAGGAAAAAAATCTAAATGTTCACACCGCTGAATGATCAAACTCAGGAATTTTAAAAGGAAAAAAAAAGAAGACTTAAAAGGTACTGAAAGGTAAAATAATTTTTAATAGAAAAAAAAGAAACTAAGTTCCCTAACCTCCAGTGTATTTTCTTTGTACAGAAATTATTTTAGAGGCTGTAGTACTTTTTGCAAGGTACTGCAGCGCTTTGAGATTCTAAACACTGGATCTATTGCAACAACAGTTTTTCTTTATAATTGTTCTCTGCTCCCACTTCATGAACATGGGGAAAGTTAAGAAAGAGAACATAAATTATAAATGACTGGAAGGTTTTCAGCAATGAACAGATGAACTTCACAAAATAAAGATGAGAAAAATAGGAAAAATAAAATGGATATCTTTAAAACTAGGAATTTGAAATTCCTGGGGTTTAGATTGCATATAAACCAATTCCTTGTTTACTATTCCTGTTTACTGATCATCCATCCCAAAAATTACATTATTTTTCCATTGCCTGAAAATTTCTCAAGGCTTTTTTTTTTACCTAGACATGATAAGCTGAATTTTTTTGTGCTTCGTCTTATACTTATTGATTTCTTGTATGTTCTGTAGAAACATAGGCATTAGTAACACCTTGTCCTGAGAGGACTGTGGTGCTTGGAAAAACATCTGATAAACCTGATAATTGACCCAAAGCTATGGGAGAAAAAAGGTATGGATCCATATTCTTAAACTGAACATAGGAGCCGATTTCAAAGAAAAACACATTCTGGCTCCTGAGATCGCAGCTGCTAGGTTTTTGTCTCCTCTGTGGAGGGGCTGACATCCAAAACTGATGGAAACTGGCGGAGTTCTCAGAGGTGTATTTTAGGAAGGTGAATGTTCTTCTTCCTGGAAAGTGGAATGGGAAAGGGAAAGAAAAGGGAAGGAGAAGAGCTCAGCCACCAGCACTTAGGAAAAAACACCATGCGATGTTTGGTCCAAGTGTAGATCATGAGCAGATCATATCTTGCTCTGAACACTCTCTGAAGAAACTTATTTTCCTCCACTGAGTATACAGAGAGCTTAAAAAACCTGCATTCAAAGAAGCATTTAGTGACAATTCTTCTAAAAGCACATCTCTTCACTAGATCACCTTTGGTGGAAGCTGTTTGATTAAACTTTGATCAATAAACAATGCATTAATATTTGTTTATACCAGCTCAGCTGTGGAGCCCTTCTCCTGAGGGAAAGCTTATCTGCAGCAGAAGGGGGTGACATGGCCCATCAAAGGGCACCCCCCAGGGGTCCCCAGACCCTGCACCAGAACACTGCAACATGATGCAACAGACCCACAGTGCTGCAAGGGACAGTGTCAAATTGGCTCCCTGCAAGGGAGACACATGAGCGCTCCCACCTGGCCCAAAGCAGGTATTAATCCATAGAATTTTATACTCTTCGATGTGTGGCAGCATGGCATGGGACCCTCACCACCAAGAAGACCAGATGGAGGAGAGCAACGAGACATCATTGGTACCCTTGGATGGGTGACATGCTTCCATCTAAACCCTGTCACTCTCTCCCTGTCCCCCCGCCCCCCAGGCACACTGCTTTTTCCCTCCCTCCCTCCCTTCCTTCCTTCCTCTTTTACTATTAAATAAAATATATTAATTTTTTGGCACCAACATCTAACCTTGTTTGGTTATAATCCCGTTTTTTGGTATATTTTGAACCTTCAAAGTTCTTTCCGGTTTATACACAGAAACTTAGCTTTCTTTGCTTTTCTAGGTTGACACAGGATCAGAACAGCAGTGGAGGAAGGAGTCTACCTCCACACCTCTGCTTGGACCTGCTTCATAAATAAAGATTATGCCAGTGAAGATAGGATATTTGTAGTTCCATGGTGCTGCTGAACTCAGCTGGGTAACCAGCAGAAACAACATTGCTGAAATCTCCTTCATCCTGACTGCTTGGCATAAGAAACCCAACACAGGAGAAGTAATGAGTTCTCCCATCCTGTATTTAAAACAGTAGCTGTGATGCTACTGTGAAATTAGTTTTTGTTGTTGCAGGTCACATTCATCTCTGTTATAATACCAGGTTTCAACAAAAGAGTCTTTGGTTGTATTTGACCCAAAACGAATGGATGGTAGCTTGCAGAATACTCTTTCTAGGCTGTTCTTTTATTGCCAGAACCCATCCCCATACGGGCCACCAATTGTTGGCGTTGGTGCTTGGCACCGGTCAACAGTGGATGGGAACTGACTGTCACCATTAGTTTATTATCTTACTCTAAGACTTTCATACCTTCTCTCTGTGAGTTCTCATGGGCAGCTCCTCACACACTGACTCCTCTTCTCCTTCTTCTGCACGGCTGGCTAACTTCTACCCGTCCCTACACGAACACCTAACCCTATTTATCCCTAATAGCCCCTACTAACCCTTACTGTCCCTAACACAACCCTAGGTCTTCACAGCAGCACAGCCAACTGATTCCAACTCCCTATCTCTCACCTAGGCGACCCACTCTTTTATAACACCCATCCCTATTGGACCATCCTTATCAGACACAGCTGCACCCTATTAAGGGCAGGCCTTATTGGACACAGCTGTGACCTATTAAAGGCAAAGCTGTTCCTACTCTTTGGTAATTAGTACAGCTGCAGCTCCACAGGGGTAAGATTGACTTCAGCACTATCTCTATTCTCCTACAATCCATCCTCCCACATTTTCTGTTATTTCGATTTAAATGGAGTTTGAGTGTTTTAAAAAAAAAATTGAAACAAAGTCTATAAAACTGTTGGTATATTTCAAAAATATAAAAAATACAGCATTTTTATTTCTTTTCTAGTAAAAGCTACCTGTTGGTCTGGATTTATTTACCTTCTTTTATTGTGGAGGGAATAGGGAGATGCTTATTTTTTGTGGAATTTCATCATCAAGAAGAGAAGTTTGGGGATTACTATAATTCTATGCATTGATACACAGTACAGTAGCATTTGATGTATTAATTTGGCAGTTACAGAGTTAATTTGCAGCAGTAATTCCACAAAATAAGCTAACCAAGTTCCAATTACAATGCCAAAAAAAAAAAAAAACCAAAAAAAAAAGGGAAAAAAACCCACCAACAACAACCAAAAACCATCACCACAACGTAAAAAACCACCAGTCTGTGTTGTGCAAAATCAGGAATGAAAGACGGACAGAAGAGAGGTATTTCAAACAAAGAAGTAGATTTTTATATGAACTAAAACACAAAGCAAAACATCAGTTGATGCAGTCAAAAGTCCTAAAAGTCTTTGCCGATCTTATACTATTTGTGCATAGGCAAAACAGGAAAATTCTTTTACTTCCTTTTCATGGCCATATCTTTATCATCAATTTAACTAGAGTCTGCTCTTTGTACTTTCCCCTGACAATTTCCACAGCAGTGGGATTAAATGAGAAGGACAGGTCTAATGTAGCTCTGCTAAGGAACATCAGTGTCGGTCAAAATCATAACATCAAAGTTGTGAGATATTCTAACTTTGGCTTTTGCCTTGGTTTTAAAGGCACTTCAATGCAAAAATTTAAAGTTTACCATTTTAAAAACTGCATTTCTTAGCAACTCTGCTGCATACTGACACCAACAGAGATTAAGACAAACTCTAGAAGATGATCATCTGACCCAAATTCTCTGCAGGGGGCAGCTGCACTGGTGGCAATAATGTATCTGTCTTACAGGCTGCTGCCTCTGTATGTACCTCTAAGAGAACAGGGCCTTTTTGGACAGAAAATTACTTGGAAGGAATAGGTCTGCCATAATGCTTGCCACCTGCTTTTTTGTAGCTGGATTATCTTAGGCAGTTTCCATGGCAGACAAACATTACCTGTCTTGCAGGAACACCTCACGAAACTGCTGCTTAGAAATTGGTACTGGCTGGTGGGACTGAAAAGTTATAGATCATATTTGTGCAACTGTCTTACATAATTCAAGAACACCTTGATGTGTTGTCATCACAGGGTTTTTTTAAATCTTGTTTTGATTTAGCTTTTTTCAGGAGGAGATGCTTCATCTGACAAAATTTAACTTCAAATTCTTTCCTTCACAAAATTCCATGCAAGAAACCACATGTTGTCTTACGTTGGAAATGGGTGTGTATATTCTATTCCTATCTGTTAAAGGTGTGGCAGTTATCTTCCGTTAATTGGGCAGCTTTCTTCATCTCTTCCACAACCAATCCNATTTCAGGGGAGGCTTCTGCCTCCCTTAGCAGAGACCTGTCTTTCCAAACCAAGACACACATGCAACAAAATTTTCTACACTGGGGCCAAATTTTTAAAAAGCTGGAAAGGAGCTGCACTCACACTTACTGTACTTTGGAACTTTCTGTCATAGATCACACATTTGTGATACAAACTAGGTCATCATGTAGACCTTCTGGTCTGAATCCAACTCAGATCTGCAGGACTTTTTGTAAGATTTATTGTGTTACTTGGAGTAATAAGGAATTCTAAACTGCAAGATATTAAAATAAAATCATAACAAAATCTATTAGTTCAATAAAAAGCTTAAGCACAGAGTGGCTTAGACAAAAAAGAAAAAAAGTTTAGAAGACATTTTTAGAGTCTGGATTACAGGGCAGCAGGAATCTCCAGATTTCTGAGACTGTGCTGTTTGGCCTGTGACTTACACATAAATTCCTAGTTCTGTTTCCATTACAAGATTTCACCATTTTGCTTAAAACATGTTTGACAGGAAAGTCAGCCCCATAACCACAAGACGCATATCAAGCATCCATATTATCAATGAAATCATGCAAAAACATCCCAAGTTTCAGAATTTGCTGCACGAGTCACAACGGAATTGCTACATAGGCCACAAAAATCTCTGTTTTGTCTCTAGACAGGCTAGAGGTCTCTGGGTTTCAAATTCTTCTTTTTGTTGGAGCTAATATTTTAACAAGTTCAAAGATTTCCTATTGGATTGAGAAAGAATATAAAAATATTGTGAGCACAGGGCAAAAAATTAGGTGCTTCAAAGCACTTTAAAAAGCAAACATAAGATTAAAAATCTCTGGAGCTTATGGACTTGTAGAATAGCAAATCAGAAACTAGAAAATCTATTACAGCTGTAAAATCAAAACTATATCAAGAGCATATGAAATAAATAATTGTGTTCAGTTCCCACATATGCCATACATATTCCAGAAATAAGTTATTTTGCTACAGGATGTGTAAAAAAGCTTTCTTAAATATACTTCAAATTACAACGGATCTGTTATTCATGCACTGATAGACATTGAGGCTTAATTTCACTTTGTTTTTGTTTTTACTTGAGCTTTCTCTCCTCTTATTTTAAATCAAAACCAAAAGATCAAAAAAAGGTTTTAAGTAGATATTCCACCCTGGAGTAAATGATGGCGTGTGGTGGAATAAGGCAATTTTTCATACATTTAAGGTGCAGATAGTGTTTAAAACCTTTATAGGGGTGCTGCAAAAGTACAGAGACAGCAGGTAAAATTTTTTCCCTAATGCAACCTCCCTTAAATCAACAAATCTACACAGGGGAAAAACTGGATGGTCGAAAGTTCTCTGAAAAGAAGGAAAATAAGCGAACCTACTTCTTTTTCCGGGGGAAAAAGCAAACCAAGCGCATTTGAAGATGTTTTTTGGTGCTAAGGAGAAAGCTAAACCCAAGCATGGTGTGGGCCGGTCCCCGCGGGGCTCTCCTGCCATCTAGTGGTTCCCGCCACTCAAGTGCTCAAATGATAGCTGGTTTTGTCAATAACTATCTCGGCATAGTTTTGCGTCATTCCCACTTCTAACTACATACTCGGTAGTTAATTCTAGAATAAACATATAACGCGGTGTATTCAAAGTACTTTTTTTTTAAGAATAGGGATAATTATGAGTTAAATACTTGCTTCTTCTCAAATCAGAGAATTCAGGACCAGCTGGCACCAATACTTTTCTACCATGGTTTTTTTCCCCTTCCATGTGTTGACACAGAAAATTATCAGCTGCACCAAAATGCTAATCTTCATGTCAGCTGTGTATTTGAGCGTTTAATCAGTAACAAAGGAAGCCATCCCTTGTTGCATAATGGAGAAGAATTTGTAAATTTCAGAGACTAATATGGAATAATTAGTTTTACAGTCTATTTCAGGATCTAAGGTATTGGTTCCGGATGCCCAGAGATTTGGGGGTTTTTTTCTTCTCAAAGCTCCACCACTTTTCTCTTTAATCTCATCTTGGGAGCTCTCACTCTGACTCAACTTGGGATCGATGTATTTTGCCACAGGTTTCTGAGCTGGTTAGTGACCTTTCCTTTACCTGTGCTGTATATGTATACCATTTTCAGATCTCCTGATTTTGCCTTTATTCCCTAAGATTTGCAAAATTTTTCTGTCTTACACCATTAATGCAGGTTGTTGCAGGTGGTAATGAGGACTTCACACACAAATAATTGTTATCAAACAAATATATGGATCAACATTCAGATCCCTCAAAAACATTATAAAACAATCCAGACAGTGATAATTATCTGCTAAGTAAGCAACATAATAAAGATTGTATACAAGTCCTACTATAAAACATCAGCATCAGCCCAGATCTCCATCCTCATGCATCTCAAGCAGTATATCAGTCTGAACACGGAGGCAAACAGTATAGACTTTTTTCTACTAGGCACATTCAAAACAACAAGAAGGAGATGGTAGAATATTGTAGAAACATTTTACATTCATAATCCTTTAATCTGTAAATCTCTGTACTGCCTTCCTTCATTGACTTATGTAATGCCCATTTTGTTTTCATCTTGGCTTCCTGTGACTTTTCTTTTGTTCTCCTTTGGATCTCTACAGATTTTCAGAAAATTCTGAGGATTCAGTCTTAAGCACAAATGTAAAATATAGAGACCTAGATATGGTGAATAAGATTTTTTTTTCATTAAATTGAAAAGGATAGAAACATTTGTACATTTATATCAAAATAATGTGTTGCATTTTGAATGGTAGAGTCTTACCATTGCTGTGCAAATTTCCTCATGTAAAATAGAAAAATTCTTAATTGTTCCATATAATCCAGGTATCCACATAATTCCTTATCTAAAACTAGGAAACCTTCTCTTATGATCTTATCCTGCTATTAGACTTTTGTTCCTTGATGAAATGGAAGAAAAATTTGTTGAAGGTCTGTGCTGCTCTCATTAAATAAAAATCCTCCTTTGAAGCTGAGTTTTCTACATTTTAGTTCCTTGATCTTCAGTATTTATCTTATGACTGCAGCTATTCTAAGATTATTAATCTTTTTAAGACTAAACCCTAAAGGGTTTGCCCCATGAACGTTATCATTCTTTGGCTTATACAGTAAGGATTCCATTGTGTTGATTAGTGTCTTCTGCCATTCCTAACATCTCCTCTGATTTTCACATACACTCTCTGTATCTTCTAGTGCTCCAGAGCACCTTTTGCTTCACTCTCCACTTCTTGTTTCTTGGTTTCTTCTTAAAAAAATCATTAAGAATGATTCCCATTTAAATAACTGCTCTCCCACTGCAGGTCCCTCACTTTGTGGCTGGGCTGCCTTACCCCACAGCACACACTGCCAGACAGCTCTTAATTCACTCAGCAGCTTAGAGCACCATTGTGCAAATCAAAACAAGTTAAATTACAGATGTATTTTGGTATTTTAATGAAATGTCTAGTCCCTAAGCAGCCTCACTCTTGTAAACTCCGACAATGAATTAGCTCTTGCATGAGCTACAGTAATGGAGCAGGCACAGGCAGAGATGCTGAAGCTGTGTTTTGCAAAATCTGCACCAAAGAGTCCTTCCTAGAGCACAGGTACCTCCTCCAGCTCCTGCACCACAGGGTTGAGCTTCTGAGATGACAGCCACCCCACATGACCCAGTCACAGGCAGTCCTTGCTGTTTTTCACCTTTGTCATCACCATAAATGTATTGCTTTCTTAATTGCTTCACGTTACATATATTTTCCCCTGGTGCTTATGGTACCTCCACAAACCCTTCATGGCCAGAGTGAAAATGAAACTAAGAGACCTGGTTAGTACATATGTCACACAAGAACTCTAGAAAGGAGTGTCATCATTGTCATCATAGTAAAAGACAGGTGGTATCCTCCTGTAATATTCTGCAGGTAAAAAAAGTTCTAACAAGGTTCAGCTGTTCATTTCCATTAGTGGTGGGTACAGTATGGCTATGCACCCCTGCATTTTCTATCCTTGTTATAGATTCAAATATTGCAGATGCAAGCTTATGAAATTGATTGAACCATGAGTCTATCCTCAAGTACCATGGTGATAAGCAATTACAGCCAACCAAACTCCCACTGGAGATGACAGAACTGGCCCCAGTGACTTCAGCAGAGGAAAGAGCCTTGCTACTCCATTTGCAAAGCACCTTAGAGGCACCATTCAGTGCCACAGTTTCACGTTAAAGTAAATGTGAAAACTTTTAAAAAGTTTTTTAAAAAAATTTTTTTAAAGTTTTTAAAATAATTTTAAAACCAGCAAAGCTAAGTACCTTCTGAAGCATCTTAGAAACTTAGAGGTAAATCAACCTATTAAAATATGGGTTTTTTTTTTATTTGCCTGAGTTGAAAAGTCATGCTGGCCCTGGTCAGTCGACAGTGCTGAGAAATAGAAACAGTTTTTACAATAATTCTATGTGAGTGTGGTTTTGTGTGCACAAGCTGATCATATTTGATTTCTCATGGGAACCAGCATATTTCACTGCATTCCAGTCAAATAGTGTTACACTAAGACAGCAGTTCTTGATTCATTAATGCTAGTAGGAATTTTGCCATTGAATTCAATGGGAGCAGAAAATGATACTTTTTCAAAGTTATGACCTATTATTCCAAAAAGCCTTCATTCATATCTATGTAGATGGTCTAGGAGAAAACAAGGTGCAAATTAAAAAAAAAATAAAGGAAATGTAATTTTATGCACTGATTATTTACTTAATTTAAAACAAGCTTAGAGAAAGGGAATTAACATCAAAACAGATTTTAGAAATATAGACAGAGGATGGAAATCAGATAAATTCAGGGATATCTGTCTAAATTTATTCAGTTCATACATTATTCTATGTTGGGTTGTGTTACTTTAAT
>VXBC01012030.1:1987-16302 GCA_013399945.1 Ploceus nigricollis
AACTTTAAAAAAAAAAAACTTTAAAAAAAAAAAACTCTTCCTGAATGATCCAAACTGCTTAAAAACCCCTGCCCCAGTGATTCCTGCTGCCTTGGTGCCTTGAGCTGCTGGGAGCTCCAAGGGGGATTTTTCATTTTTCATCTGCTGCTCAGGACAGGGCTCCTCCAGGCCAGAGGAAAGCCCAGGAAGGGCAGAGGGATGGAGCTGGGATTGCTCAGCCTGGAAAAGCTTCAGGGTGAGCTCACTGTGACCTGCCAGGACCTGAAGGGAGCCTGCAAGAGAGAGGGAGAAAGGATTGACAAGGAATGGAGTGCCAGGAAAGGGAGGGATGCCTTCAAACTGACAGAGGGCAGGGCTGGCTGGGATAGTGGGAAGGAATGGGAGGATGGTGAGGTCCTGGTGGCCCCTGGAAGTGTCCCAGGCCAGGCTGGACAGGGCTTGGAGCAGCCTGGGATTGTGGAAGGGGTTCCTGCCCAGGGCAGGGGTGGAATGGGATCATCCTTAAATTCCCTTCCAACCCAAACCATTCCAGGATGATCCTAGCCACACTCTTGTGCCCTCACCACCAAAGGGTCACAAACAAAAGTGCTTAGAAATGGGAATGTTTTGCCAAATCCAGCCCTGATTCACACCCTGGAGTAAGAAACTCAAAGACCTGTCTCCAATTTTTACTGGGCTGGATCACTCTGGATAGAGCACCTGAAGTCTCAGAACCCAAAGGTGTAGAAAATAAGAGGAAAAAGCACTGGAAGAGGTTCATTTAATGGCCACTCACATGCTCCTGGAGAGGGAAAACACTCCCTGAGCACCTCCTGAGCCCCAGCAGCCACTGGAGCTCAGCCTGACCCAGCCCTCAGCTCACCCTGATTAAATCCTGCATGCTTCAAGTGCTTTTTAATGAGAATAAACCCCACAAACCCTCCACCACACTCCAGCCCTTCCTCTTTCTCTGCTGCAGATGAACTCCTGAGGACACTCATTTAATTGCAATTAAACCACCTGCCTCAGAGCCAAGCCCTCCTGACCTGCTGCACACTTGGCCCTACAAAATGTCCTTTAATGTGAAATTTCCAAGCTGTTCTCTTCCAGCAGCTAAAGATGAAAAACCACCAGGAACTTGGGGGCAGAAACTGAGGCATCTCCTCTTCTCTGGGCAATTTTTTGGGCTTCAAAGGGCACATTTCATATTCTTTCCAGGATAAAAAGGTGCCTGGTCCTTTCTTCTGGCCCCCCAAAAATCCCTGCTGGCAGCAGCTGCACCCTTTTCCACAAGGGAAGAACACACTAAAAAGAACCTTGCAGCCACCTCGTGCTATAACATTTTATTTATTGCCCTGTTTAACTTATTCCCTTGAGCTCCTGTAACTCAACCAGAATCTTGAGAGAAAATAAAGGCAATAAAGGATTTAAAATCCCACAACTCCAGCTTTTTTTTTTTTTTTTCCCCTTTTTTAATCTGTGCTGTCTGACAATGGGCAATGAGCTTTGGGAACACAGTAACCCAGGGGAAGGAAGGGTTTTCAGATGCCAGTTGGAAATGCTGGAAGGGAGGAAACAACAGGAGAAGAAACAGGAGATCAGTGGCAGAGCAGCTGAAAAGTTTGTTTCTATAAGAAAATGTAATAGCTCTCTGGAGACACCTTACTGGGGGATAAAAGTGAATTTATCCCAGAATTACTCAGTCACTTTAGAAGTGCATTAGTGACTCTGGTACAAAAACTGATTTAATTCCTGCTGGAAGCCTCTCCCACAGAGCTGGTCCTGCTCATCCCCACAAGCACCAAGCCCAGGGAGTGACACCACAAATGGAGGCTTCCTGGGGTCACCTGCAACCAGGATTCTGATTAAACCAACCCAGCTTCTCCCACATTCTTGTTTAAATGGATGAAAACCCATGCTAGGAATATTCAGGAGGGAGGAAGTGGGGAGAAAGGCAAAGCCATCTTATGGGACCAGTGGAGCTGCACTCAGGACAAGCTGGATTTGCAGGCTGCAAAATGGAGGAATTCCCACAAAAAATCTTTTTAAAACATCTTTAAACAGCTTCTACTCAACTCAAACTACTATCATTTTACTCCTGTTTTACTACTGCAGAAATGACAGGAATAATCAAGGTTAAAATGAACATAATGATTCAGCACTTCACCCAACAGGTCAGATATTAAATATTCCTCTGCCCTGGCAGATTTTGAACTTCTTGACAGTCTCCTACTTCAAAAGGAAAAAGTTCAAAGTGGCAGATGGGGAAAAAAAGGAAAAAAAAAAACCCAGTATTTAAAGGCAGACACACTGAGCTTCTGATGGAAGTGTGACACCATCACATGGGTGGCCTTGACCCCAAACACATCCAGGTTTAACACAGACCCACAGCTGGCTTGGGAAACACTGTGCCCAGGGTGACAAAAACTGCCCCATTTCCAGCTGGAAAGCACTGGCAATCCCAACCCCACATTCCCCAGGGGAAAATAAATAATAAAATAAAATTAATAAAATAAATAAATTTCTCTGCAAGGTCACCTCATTTTGAGAGCCACCAAAGTGCATCTCAGGCTGTTGGGAGTCAATGAACTGGCAAAGCCAAGGGACACCAGCTGGGCCTGGTTTTTGGCATTTTAGGCTGCACAAATACTCCTTATCCTGCAAAGCCCAGCTCAGAGGAACAGCTTTTTGAGGGCTTTCAGACCCTCCAAGCCCTCAGCTGTGCTGTCCCCAGGCTCATGGATATTCCCCAGCTGCCAGGTGGGGCCAGGGCAGGCAGGGAACGTGTCCTGCCCTTCAAAGGCCACACTTTGCTCTTCTAAAGCTTCCCCTGGCTGAGCCCAAGCCAGCTGGGCAGCAGTTGAAAGAGCTGCTCCTTCAGCAGCCCAAAACAAATAGGGACATTTAAAATTAAAATAGACAAAAAGGCGATAAAAGGAATAAATTGTCCCTCCCTGGCCTGAAGAAGAGAGCTCTATTCCTGTTGATCCTGCTGGATCTTCCCTGGAGTGCCTTCCCAGGGAGGCTCAGCAGAGGATTTTGGTGGATGGGGAGAGCCCAGGGGGTGGCTCACAGGAGCCCAGGCTGGCCAGTGGATAGGGACAGCAGAATTGTACAAAAAAATCAAAATAATATTTTTATTTTGAGCCACAGAGGAATTTTTTTTTTTTTTGGGCCACAGGAGGAATTTCCTGCTCATTTCAGAGACCTCACCACTCCAGCCAGGAATGCCTGGCATTGTCCTTCCCACTTCAGGAGAGCTGTGCTCTCTTGCAGGTGCTCTGGAGGAGCAACAGAACCCTTCAAAACCTCTCAACCTGCCCCAAACTGGGAGCAAGACAATCACTGCACCATCTAACCCCACCTAGAAACCAGTGTGAGGAGGGAGTTTTAAAGCCAGCTTTGGTTTTAAGGCCAGCACTGCAGATTTTGGGTACTCTGAGCTCCTCCCTTTCCAGCACCACAGCTCCTGAAGGACAGGGAGGATGGAGTGAGTCCTGCTTGGTCTGTCCCTGTGTTTCCCTGCACTGGAAGCAGCCAGGGAATTCCATGTCACACTGCAGGCAGCACAGGAACAACCTGGCTTTGACCCATTCCAGAGGATCTGATGGAAAATGAGCTGGGCTGCTTGGAGTCTCCTCCCTCAGCCCTTCCCCAGAACCACCTCATTTCCTGTTTAATACTCAAATTAAGAGGAAAATCAGCTGAGGGAACACCTCTAATCCCCCCTTTTCTCTTATCCCTTCCCCCTTGGTGTGTTTTTGTTGCACACCAGGCTAAATTTCACCCCCTAAACCTCAAGGAGCAAAGGAGGGGGGGACAAAAATAAAATCCAGCCTTATCTCAACTATCAGGAGTCAATTCCTTTCAAGCACAACAGGCTCCAGGTGCATTCCTGCCAGGATCACTGTCCTGGAGCTGGGAGGAGACTCCAACACTCATCCCTGAGTTCCCCCTGCTCAGGAACTGGGGTTTGGCTAAGGGCTGGTGAGGAGAGGAAAAGGCTCCTCTCTGCACCCCCCAGCCTCTGCCTCTTCCTTAAAAAAGGTGCCTGAACAGCCACTCAGAGCTCAGCAGGCACAACTGGAATTATTTTGGGAAAACCTCAGGAGTTCTGCAGGACTGTCAGAGGAAACAGCACCCCCCACACCAGGAAAAGTGGGAGCAGAGGAGCAGCACAGCAGCCACTGCTCCAAGACATGGAAAAAAACACATTCCAGGTGGGTCTTTTTAAAAAATAAAACTACAAGGGCTCTACAGCACCAGCACAGGGAGCACTCCAGAGAGCTGTGGGCACTAATGAACAGAGCCTGTCTTAATTATCCCACTGCTCCAGGAATTAACAGATCAAACCTGCAGCCTTGGAGTTGCTGCAGCTCCAGAGCTCAGCTACAAAACCTTGGCAGCTTCAGGGGGAGGCTGTTGGGATTTTTTCTTTCTCCCCTCCAAACAGAAACACAAAGAGGAAGGAGTCAAAGATCACAGCCAGGTTTTGCTCCTGCATCCCTGGAAGCCAGAGCAGGAGGATGCTTGAATTCCTGCTCTTTCACATTAAAACATCTAGAAAATAGACAAGAAATCCTGGAATGATTTGGAATCAGGCAATGGAAAACCATCCACTGAGTTATTTGTCCAGCTCTGTGGCTTGGTCTCACAGCTGTAAGTTGGTGCTGAGTTAAGAGCTCAGAGAATGGAGCTTTTCAGAGGCTGCTCTCCTTCACCCACTGACATTCCAGCTGGAGTAGGATGGGAATGAATGGGGCAGCACATGCAAACCCTTAAAATCAAACCCACTGAGCCCATCTCTGGACAAGGTGTCCTGCTGTAAAGCCAGAAAATTTGGGAAGAATCCTCCTGGGCACCTCTTGATGGCAGAAGCTTTTCCCTCCACGTGAGCTCAGCTGCAGGCAGAGGCACCTCAGGAGGTGACCTGATGAGATTTGGGGATTTCAGGGCACATCCTCTTTCAAACAATGTATTTGGGGCCTTAACAAGAGCAAGGACAAGCAAAACCCTTTATTTTGGCACCACAGCCCTCCCCTGCAGCAGGGTGATTCACAGGAGTCAGGGTTTCTCCTTCTCCACCCCCAAACTTTCTGTACTTAGTCTGAAACACAGAACTGCAGCTCTCTCCTGGGCAGAGCTGAAAACTGAGAAACCACCCTAAAAGCAATTATTGAGGGAATTCCCTTGCAACAGCCATGAGGGGAAGCACTGCAGAGCTGGGATAACACAGGGTGGAATGCCATGGCACTGTGGAATGCAGCCACAAGATTCATCAAATCCCACCCTGCACCAATGAACAGAGCAGAACTCAGGGCAGATACCCCAGGTAAGACAGAGCTGGGACATTCCACACATCATTTGTGCCCATAAATCATTCCTGCCAGGTGCTGTCCTTATCTCCCATCCCTGCATGGATAATCTGGTGAGGAGCAATCACAAATTGAGACTGGAAATCCAAACTGCATCAGGAAAATCAATGTGTGCCACAAACAGCACGAGGGAAAAGCAGAGCAGGGGGATTGAGAACCCACCAGATCTGTCCCACGTTGACCAAGGAGAGGTAGAGGAGCCACAGCAGGGACATGAGGACCATGTTGGCACAGCCAGTCAGCAGCACAAAGGCTGCCACTGCCAGGCCAGCCAGGGCCAGGCAATCCAAGGTGCTGTCCATGGCAGACCAGTCCAGGAACCAGATGAGAGTGGGTGCATAGCTCAGGGCATCCAGGCCCACCTTCCCCTTGAAGTATTTCTTGATGTCCTGCAGGTAGAGCTTGCAGGGGAGCAGCCCCTTCTCTCCTATCAGCTGCTTGTTCTGATGAAAGGCCACCAGGAAGGCCACGACTGCAGGGGAACAAGGAGAGGGAAAAACTGTGTGAGGAATCACCCAGGATGAGGGAGCTGATTTGAATCCAGAGCTAGAGAAGTCATTCTTGGAAGGCATTTATTCCCAAGTCTTTATCTCCATTAAAAACCAACACAGCCATCACAGTGCCCAACAAAAGGTTCCCTGGGTTGCACCTGGAGGATCTTTAAGGTCCCTTCCAACCCAAACCATTCCAGGATTCTGCATTCTCCACAGTGCAGGAGGCAAAGGAATCCTATAAATCCTGGCTTGGCTTTGGAGGAGAACAGATCTCCACCTTCACATAACATCACCTGGGCATCTCTCAAGTAACAGAATCTTTTCCTTGTATTGAAAGCACTTCATAGATCAAAATATTGTTAATTAGACAGCTTAAACTCACCTACACCATTAATGAGGTGTTCATAGAATCCCAGGATGGTTTGGGCTGGAAGGGACCTTAGAGATCCTCTCATCCCACCCCTGCCATGGCAGGGACACCTTCCACCATCCCAGGCTGCTCCAAGCCCTGTCCAGCCTGGCCTTGGGCACTGCCAGGGATCCAGGGGCAGCCACAGCTGCTCTGGGAATCTGTGCCACCCTCCCAGGGAACAATTCCTTCCCAATATCCCATCCATCCCTGCCCTCTGTTGATGTGAAGCCATTCCCTGTGTCCTGTCCCTCCATCCCTTGTCCCCAGTCCCTCTCCAGCTCTCCTGGAGCCCCTTCATGCCCTGGAAGAGGCTCTGAGGTGTCCCTGGATCCTTCCCTTCTCCAGGTGAGCACCCCCAGGTGTCCCAGCCTGGCTCCAGAGGGGCTCCAGCCCTGGAGCAGCTCTGGAATTGCTCCAGTTCCTTCCCGTGCTGAGGACCCCAGAGCTGCTCACAGCACACTCATCCCTTTGAGTTCATGGCTCACCACCACAACTGCCCACAACAGCAGCTCTGACCCTCTGCATCCTCTCACACCCTGGAAGGCTGGATATCCAAAATCTTACCATTTTCCCACCCCTTAAACTCCCACTTCTCCACGTCCTTCCAGCTGTCCCATTTACAGTGTCTCTGCTCCAGCCCTGGACACTCTCAGACCAGCCAGCTGCTTTTTTTAACAGCACATCAGCAATTTAATTACAGATCATAGACCTAGCATTTGATGTCCTGCACAGAAAGTTGGGCAGTTTTTAGGCATTATCTCATATTTTAGGCATCTCCTGCAGTTACCAATTTGCAGTTTGTAACTCCAGTAATCTCCATGTCTCAGGGAAAGAAAAAAAAAAAAAATGAGGAAGGCCAACATTTCCTGATTAGGCTGCATCCACTAATTTACCCATCCTTCAAACATTACCCAAACACCAGCCACGTCATGGGCAGCAGCACCAGAGCTCCTGGAAAAAGCCAATTTGTTCCCCTCCCCAATCTTCCTTGGTTAATGATCAAATCTGTTTCCTTCCTTATCTCAATGCTGGCATTCTGCAAACAACAACCCTGGTGTTCATCTGCTGTCTCTCACTGGGAGCACTGGGGGAGAGGCTGTGTGAAATCAGAGCCCAAATTCCCATTTCTTTGAAGTCTGAAGCAGCAACCCAAAGTCTGCAGCCCCAGGGAATCCGACTGCAAGTCCCATTCCCCAGACAAAGGTCTCCAGTGGGTTCCACTTAATCCACTTAACGCTCCCCCAGCTCTCTGCACACAGCCATGGGTTTTATTCTCATTTAAAAACCACTGAAAGTCATCATCAGCACACAGCAGAGGTCACTGGGAGGGTTCCCTTTGATTCCAGAAGATCCTGAACCCCAGGGATGGCACAATGAAGTTGGGAGTTAATGGGTTGTGTCTCTTCCCATCCATCTTTTCTACACAGTGAATGATTTTACAAATAAAAGACATTTTTCTTCAATTATTTTACTCAATTATGGACAGGGAGAGACATGAGAAAAGCTGATTCAAACACTACAGGATCATTTCTGGGACACAAATTAAGTGTTTTCTGTTTTATCCATATTTTTCCACCAACACTCAGCTCAGCACAACTGTGTAATCAGAAAGCCTGACATGAAACCAGCAGAAATAAAATTCTTCTGAGCTTTAGACAGCTTAATATCTTCAATTTTGGCTCTAAAAAAGCCAACTGAAAGCCAGTTCTGCCTTAAAACTCCGTGGCTTGATTTCCCGTGATTAGCACTGCAATTTGCTGCACAGTTTTCCAAAAGTGCTAATCAAATTCACCTCTAAATGCTCCAGAATTGCTGCCCCAACCCATAAATGCTGAGCAGGTTTTTGCCTAAAAAAGTCCAAATTAGACCCCTGTACCATGCACGAGACAAACAAGGAAAGGGTAAATCAGGAAAAACAAACGCCAGCAATTCCAGCAAAACCCACCCAGCACGGACAAACCCTGCTCAGCCTCTCCGAGCCTGCAGGCAGCAAAAAATGGGTTGGATTTGCCATGAAATTCACATTTTGGATGGCCCAGCTCAGACTCCAAAGGGGTTTCCCCATTTCCCACTGCTGGGATTCCCCACAGCACCATCCACGATGGAAACCCAGCAGCACCAGCCCTGATTTTGGGAGGATTCACCTCCTCCAAAGCAAACCCCACCGTTCCACCTGTGTGTGATCCACCACCTGCCAGGTGATGCTCACACTCCCAGAGCTCCAGCCCGGATCCAGCTCCCTCTCCTGGACACTCCCCATGCTCAGTCCCTGGATCACTCCAGGCTCCCTCTCCACCCATCCCCAGCATCTTTGGGATGCTCATCCCAAGATTCTCATCTCTGGGATGCTCATTCCCATCTCTGGGATGCTCATCCCCCATTCAGCTCCCACCCATCCCTCCCTGCTCCATATCTCCTGAGGTTTCCCCCTCCTGTGCTGCTGGACATGGGGAAGAGCTGAAACTAAAGACAGAGACTGCAGAGCATTTCAGCAGCACAGGAGATGCCCAGATCCAGGAGGGAAAAAGGGAAGTTATTTATCAACTTGTCACTGCTTCCTTCCCTGAAGCCCAGAGAAACTGGAGCCTTAAATTCAGTGTAACAGACCCTGCTGCCTTCTCCAGGAAGCTTTCCTTTGACCGTGGCTTGGTCAGGGGGTAAAAAAGTCCCTTTTCCCCCAGAGCCTGTGCTCCTTCCTCTTCCTTAACCCTTATTCTGGAACCTCTGTCTCTGTGGCCTTGTGTTTGGGGATTTTTCACTCTGCATCTTCCAGCTCCAACAACTTTGCTTCCACTTTGGGCACTGACTGGCACCATCACCATCCTGCAGGGCTTGGGACACACTGATCCACTTCTCCTTGCTCCTGGAGCTTTTCCCTGGCATTCTGCACCCCTCCAAGCCTCCAGCCCAGGCACAAGCCCCACCACGCTTCCACCACCCCTGGGCTCACTGCTTGTGCTTCCCACAGACAATTCCAGGATTTGGGGGTGCCCAGCCCCGTGTTCCACCTGGATGTGCCATTCCTGGGGCTGTGCAGGTGGCAGGAACAGAGCAGCTCCAGGTCTGCCTCCCACTGCAGAGCCTCTGACAGCTCACATGGGAGCTCTCCCTGCTGCCAGCTGAGCTTTACATAATACATGCAAATTACCAGGGCTGCTAATAGACCTTCCCCACTTATCCTCACCTCGGAAGGTGCTTCACTGTACTTTTCCATTAACTCCCCCTCTCCACCTTCTCCTTCCCCTCCCAGCCTCCCCTCTCCCCCCAAACCCAGCGTGTTCCTTGTTCAACCCCACCTGGTACCAATAACCACCACCCAGGCATCCCCATCCAAAGGGATTCGCTCCATCCAGATTTCCCTGGCACCTCAGCTCCTTTCCCTCAGTCCAGGCTCAGCCTGTCATGGTGGGAGAATGAGAGAATCCCATTCTTCATGCTCAGGAAAGATTTAAAGAAGTGAAATCCAAAACTTTCCGGTCATATGGCTTTTTCTGTCTTCCCCCTTTCTTGTTAAAAGAAGTCTTAACTTTTCCTTAACGCCCTAACCACAAGAAGAACTGAACCAAGAGCACAGAGCTTTGCCTGAAAACCAAACTACATTTTGCACACACACAAAAACTCTGCCTGGAGCAGTTTATCAAGTGCCCCTTTGACCCAGCGAGGCATTTGAACAGGCCCTGAGCTGGATGCTGCAAGCTGAGGTTGCACTGCTGGAAAGAAGAAAGAGCAGAATACTCCTGGTATTTTATTACCAGGGAAATGAATCAAATACATTTTCAATTGATGAATTCCCCTGCAAAGTTTTGCAACACAGAAGCAACAACACCAGAGCACTGAGCAAAAGGGTGAAGCCAAGCACCCACAAAAAAAACACACAACAAAGTGCTCTGGTTTTTACACCTTTTTTGTTTTCTTGCCTTTCACAGCCAAGCTGAAGACTTTGGGGTGGTTTGAAGTGCTTATCTCCCTGCTGCCTCCTTGTTTGAAAAGGTGTGGAAATAGAAAAAAGCTTCCCTTTGGGTCTCAGACTGTTCAGAACCACTCCAGCCTGCAGCTGGAGGACGCCCTGGGAAGATCCCTCTGCTCCAGAGGGGCTTTGGGCAAGGAGAAGACAGGGAGAGAGATTCCCTTCTCCACCTTTGTTATTTTTTTTTCCCCATTCCAGGGGGATGCAGCTGCTCAGAGGACCCAGAGCTGATGCTGGTGCTGCACAGCCCTGCCAAGGAGCACTGAGCTGGAATAAAACATCTCAGGGCAGCAAAAGTGCCTGAAGATGTTCTCTAATCCTGACCAGGCAGGCTGAAAGCTACTGGGAGCCTTTGAATAAAACTGAGGGAAGGGAAAGCAGGGGAGATGGCAGAGAAAGAGAGGAGGAAGGACACCGGGGAGAGCCAGGAGCCTACAGGAAGCCAAACCCCCCGAGAGGGCTTTGGATTTCAGATTTAGGAAGAAGGAGCCTGAACCTCCCGTAGCTCTGGCGCTGGGGAAAGAAAATACTATTAAACAATACATAAGGAGAAGGAAGATAAACTGGATTTAAATAATAGCTTTTATTTCAAAGCTCTCCACAGAGCCTGGCTGAGGTTGGGGAGGGTGGTATCTAATTACTGAAATTTCTACAGCTGGAATCTGATGATGGTAATCACCCAAAAAGAGCACTTAAAAATGATTTAGAAGGAGGGTGAAGGCAGCAAATAATGCACATTCATTGTCCAGAGCTTTGGGACCAGCTATTTACCTGTAAGACCACTTCCAACAAGACCTCAAAGTATTTCTGGATTGCCAAAACACCAACCCCTGTCACAGGGAACACACACAGGGCAAGACCAGGATGGAAAAGCTGCAAATCTCCAAGTGACATTTGGCCAAACCTCTGCCCTGCTCAGGTGAGACCTCACCTGCAGAGCTGCCTCCAGCTCCAGGGTTCCACCACAGGGAGGACCTGGAGCTGCTGGGAGAGAGTCCAGAGGATGGAGCAGCTCTGCTGGGAGAGCTGGGATTGTTCACCTGGAGAGGAGAAGCTCTGGAGTGACCTCATTGTGGCCTTCCCGGACCTGGAGGAGCCATCAGGAAGCACAGAGAGACCATTTTGAAGGGATAGAGGGACAGGACAGTGCTGTAAGGACCAAACCTCACAGAGTCCTTCCAGCTGGATCCACTTTCCCTGCACTCCCAGCCCTGCCAGCAGCAGGTGGGGTTGGTCTCTGACCTCTCCAAATCCTCAGATCTTCTCCCACCTCCCATCTCCAACCTGCCTCTCACACAGCAGCTGCTTTGCCAGGGACTTCCCAGGCTCGGGCTGCTCCTGGAAAACCCCTTCAAAAGACACAAAAAAAGAAGAGGAGAGTAAAAGCAAAGGGGGAGGGGAGGGCACACAGAAGGACACTCCACACCTGCCTTGCTCTGCCTGTCCTCCTTCCACACAGGAAGATCCTCAGGGAAAACATCTCCCATGCCTGCAGCAGGCAATGAACACCCCTTTGGGAATGGGGTGGAGGCAGGAAGGAGGTGACAAGCCCTCAGAGCACACTCTGGGGTCACTGCACACCCCAAATCGTGTTTCTCTCCATCCCATCCTCAAGGTTCTTCACTCTCTCACCCAGGAGGGGAACAATCCCTCAGCTCCCAGAGCTGAGCTTGGATCACATTCCCCGACACCTTAACACAAATCCCCCCCAAAGGAAAGGGAAAGGAAAGGGTTACACATAAAAGGGTGAAATGAAAGAAGGGGGGAAAACATCCCACGGCTGAGGAATGTCAAACTGTCACAACGGTATCAACCGTCTCCTCAGCGAGTCTGAGCCTCGGCGCGCACGGAATCGCCGCGTCTGGGAGAAAAATCAGCTGTCACAGAAAATGCTTCCATCTCCAGAAAAAAACCTGGAAGAGCAGCTTGGCACAGAGGCACAGAATTGTTTTCTGCTGTTTCTAAAGCCAGGCACTCCAAAGAGATCAAAGGGCAAACTCTCCTTCCCACTGGAGCATCCAGAGGGAACCTGCCCGCTCACAACCTCTCCAGCTCACACACTACAAGCACTTTCCACCCCACAAATTCTCGTGGGGCACCTCTCCTGCACTGCCAGCCTCAGCACTGCTGTCTGTAGGAACCTGACCTGTCTCAAAGCAGGCCCAGCTGAGCCTGGCTTTGGTTCACTTGGCTCTGGCTCACCCCAAACCAGCAGCAGAACTCCCCAGGGCCTGAGCACAGCCAAGCACAAGTTGCACAACAAGCAGGTGAACTTTTCCTCTCCTCCACCTCTTCCCTTAACAAGGGACACAAACATTCTCCTGCCCTGCTCCTTCCAGCTTCAGCACCCCAAACTCTCCCTCTGCCACCCCACTCTCCAAAAGGTTTCCTCTCCCCACTTTCAGCCATCCCCACTCCTGTCTCCTGCATGAAAAACCACCACAAAGAATTCTCCCTCTTTTTTAGCACCCCACGTTTACCCACCAACCTGCAAACTCAGCTTCACCCTCCAGCTCAGCCCTCCCAGCCTCCTTTTGTCCTGCAGCCCATCAGTTTCAATCACTTCCACCTGTAACTCACCTGACCCCCAATCAGATCCTTGTTCCCCACCTCGTTGCCCCAGGTGTCCCACTCACCACAAGCTCCCACACCTTTGATTTCCACCAATTCCCGCCCCTCCAGCCAGCCCCTGCTCCCTTCCCACCCCCCACACCCCCTTTGGTGTGGCACATTTATCACCCCAAATCCACCCCCGGGAAGCAGAGGCCTCCACCGAAGGCACAGCAGAGAGCACTAATCAGTTTTTCATAAGGAAACTGCAAACTGAGCCACGGGAAACTCAGCAGCCTGGATTTACACACGGGGGAATATCAGAATCGCTTTCATTTTGACTGAAAGAGTCATAACCTCGCATTTCACCGAGAGCTGAAACCAAACTAGAACCAGAGCACGTGTCAAAGCCATACGAAACTACAACTTCTGCATGGTTTTGATGCAAAATAATCTAAGCAGGCTGGCAGGCTACAAATTCTAACGATTCTGTGGACAAATCTGGGGCAAGTTTAGAATTTGTACCGTAGTGTGTTACTTGTCAGTTTCGGTTTCACTGTAAATATTTTTAAGCCGAGCACCAGCGGGCTCTGAGCACAGCTCTCAGTGCCAAAGCGAGAGGGAAACGAGCACGGCAGAGGCTGGAAACTGCTTTCACTGTGGAATATTTTAAGGTCACGTTGACTCTAGGTCCTGGCTGTTGGTGGTGCTGGCACCCAGGGATGGTTATGTGTCCCTGCAGTCCCGCTGCTGCAGAAGACAAAGAGTTCCTCTCTTGCACTGTAAGGGCACAACTTCAAGGGAAAGGATGAGCAGCTCTGCTGAGAGCTACCAGCCTCGTGGTGTGAGCAAAGTTCTCCTTCCAGCACCACCAGCTTCCAGCACCACCAGCCCCATCCGGCCATCCCCAGTCCACCAGGAAAGTGGGACTGGGAAAGAAGAGAGGACTAATAATGATCATAAAATCATAGAATATTCCCAAGTGGGAGGGACCGCAAGGATCGTTGAGTCCAGCCGCTGTTCCTGTACGGGACATCCCCAGGGATGTGCTTGGGGAGCGGTGTCCAAGGGCTCCTCTGGCAGACTTGGGAGTGTGCTCATTCCCTGGGGAGCCTGCTCAGTGCCCCACCACCCTCGGGGGGTGGGAAAACCTTTCCCTGCTCTCCCCCAGCCCTCCCCGGCACAGCTCCAGCNCGGGCAGAAATTGGGAGAAACGGGTAGAAACGGGCAGAAATTGGGAGAAACGGCCAGAAATGGGCAGAAACGGGAAGAATGTTCTGCAAAGCGGAGCCGCCGTGTCGGGCACAGCGAGCGTGTGCGGCCGGGCGGAGCGGGACGTGAGGGGACACGGCGGGGACGGGGAGAAAATAGGGGGAAAACGGGGGAAAACGGGCAGAAATGGGGAGAAACGGGCAGAAATTGGGAGAAACGGGTAGAAACGGGCAGAAATTGGGAGAAACGGCCAGAAATGGGCAGAAACGGGAAGAATGTTCTGCAAAGCGGAGCCGCCGTGTCGGGCACAGCGAGCGTGTGCGGCC
>VXBC01012039.1:2606-19771 GCA_013399945.1 Ploceus nigricollis
TGCCGGCTCGGTGTTTGTGGGGGTGCCCCAGCAGCACCCAGGGCGGGCAGGGGGCTGCGGCCATGCGGGGGGGCCGGGGTGGTCCCTTCAGGCATGGGGACCGCAGGGACGGGGGGCAGGGTGGGGCCCACGGGCATCGTCAGGTCAGGGCAAGGGTGGGCGAAGGGAGCCAGGCCTCCGGCCCCGCCAGCGCCGGGGGCCGGGAGCTGCCTTCCCCTTCCCCTTCTCCCCACGGCAGCGGGGGGAGGCAGGCGGGGGANCACTCCCTTGGGTGCCGTACCCCCAAGCAGATCCCTTGCCAGCCTAGCCTGGGCAACTGTCCCTGAGCTATGGCTCCCCCAGCCATTGTCATCCGGTGGCTGTCACCAGCTCTTCTCTGCTGTAACTGAGGCCGGTGGTCGCGGCCCCCATGGGACACCCCTCTGGCTCCTTCAGACTGCACCAAGCTTGGGGTCCAGAGTCCCCGCTGTCCCTTCGCTGCACCCTGGGGCTGTGCCAGGAGCGGGGCAGGGTGGTTTTGGGGCGGAGATGTGCCAGATGCGGGTGGGTGATGGGTGTGGGTGCCCCACGCAGGCCATGACCCCGTCGTCGTTTCCTCCCTGTGGGCAGGGTGGCAGGCGCCCGCTGCGGCTGCACACACGGCGCATTGTTCTGCCGGGGGCCGGCCGGAAGGACTTCCTCCATCCCGGCCAGGGGATGACCTGGGCGATCCGGGTGCTGGCAGCCCGCTCCCACCACAGCTGGGCATAGCGGCTCCGCTGTCCGGCCAAGCCCGACCACCCCGCTCGCAGCAGGGCCGCAGTGGCCACGTGTCCCCCGGCCCCCTTGGCTCTGGCCCCGACTCACCTTGCTGGAACTCGCCTCCTGCGATCCGACCTCACAGCGCGGCCACGGCAGCCGGGCACTGCCGGCTCGGTGTTTGTGGGGGTGCCCCAGCAGCACCCAGGGCGGGCAGGGGGCTGCGGCCATGCGGGGGGGCCGGGGTGGTCCCTTCAGGCATGGGGACCGCAGGNTGGTGGGCTGGAGGAGGAGCCGTTGCCCAGGCAACAGCTGAGAGCATCCTTCACCCCTGAAAATGGTGTGCAGAGCTGCCGCCACAGCCCCACAGCACGGGGCACTGCTCAGGACCCCACAGCTCGGCTGGGTCCATAGGAACCAGATCCACCTCCTCCAGCTCTGGACATACACCAGCATCCCCTCACCTGCATGCTGCTACCCCCCATCAAGGACAGGGATGGGGAGGAGACACCCCTCAAATGCGGGGCACCACTGGGCAGGTGGAAACAGGCAGAGCCACTTCCCTGCCCTGCTCAGGGCTAGCCACGGCTCTGTTCACACTCCAGCTCTGCCCCAGAGCCACCCTGAACATGTGACAGATACACGAACACACTGGTGACCCCAGGACCTTGGTGCCAGGGTGCCATGACCCAGGCAGTGCCAGGAGGGCAGCACAAGCATCCTGCCTGGTGCGTTTGGAACAGCAATGCCCAAGCAGTCCCCATCCCCCTGCCTGCCTTCCTTCCTTCCACGGCTGCAGAAAACGCCTGGATTTTACCCCAAGATGCCCCCTCTGAGTGTGAGAACTCCTCCTCGGCCCGCTCCCATAGCAACTGTTCCCTAGCTACCCAGCCGCACTTGCTATTCTCATCCCAGTGCAGCTGCGTGTGGCCCCCCCGCGCTGCGCACGAGGCTGTCGCCGCTGCCGCCAGCCCTGGACCCCAAACCCACCCTGTGTCCCCCACCAGGCTGCCCCCCTTTGACTGCTTCACCCTTGGTGACCGTCGTGACCCTCACCCTGTGTCACCACGCAGGGTCTCCCCTTGGAGGGGCTGTTCCTTGGGCTAAGGAGCAGCACTCTGTGCTGCCACAAGGTTCCCGTTCCTGGTGGCCCCCCTGAAGCAGTAATTCACTGTGATCAGAGGGCAGCAGGACTCTGTTCCGGCCCCACAGCACACCTGGGACAGCCCAGGAGGGGCTGTGCTGGGGAGGGACATGCCCCCGAGGAGACCACAGCAGGCACAAGCATCCCAAAGCACAAGGCCTCATACCTGTCGTGCCCTGACACTGGCTCAAAATATGCAGCAAAGACACTGAGGGTCATCTGTGATACTCAGGGCTCAGCCAGCATCAACTTTTTTGCCCTGGAGAGCAACTCCAGCCCTTCTCTGCAGGACAGGAGCACCAGCAGAGCCCATGGCAGCCCAGAAAAGAGGTCCCCACTCCCCTTCTTACAGCCACCAACCTTGTATGGCCTGGAGCAGACCCCCCATGACACGAGAGCAATACAAGGCACAGCAAATCTTTACACTTAACAAAAGGTTAAAAATTTAAATACTCTCCAACTTTAGTGCAAGGCAAGCAAATGATACCACAGGTCCAAGTAGGTGCTCAGCCCCCCTGGGGGGCCTGGCTCAGAATGAGCAGAGGCAGCAGCACACGCACGCACGTGTGCGCACACACACACACAGAGAAGGGACAAGTTATTGCTCAAGACACAGCTGGGACAAGTGTACACAAGAGGGGACACGACAACCTGAATGGAGAGGTGGGCTGATCCCCACGCTGCTCCCCACAGAGGGCTCCTACCCGTGGGTGCAGGAGCTGTGCTGGCTCCCCAGAACCCCTGGGGACACACACTAAGCTGGTCCCAGCCCACTCACTTTTGGGTCACTGCTTCACATGTCCCTGGGAAGGGACATTCCCTTTATCACAGCTTTGCTCCCTGAGAGCAGGGTCCTTTGTGTCTGCTCCTCCACCACTGAGCTGGGCCTGGGGACGGCCACACCTCTGGAATGCACAGGTCCAGAGCTGGTGGAATGGCGCTGCCACCATCCTGCAGCGTGCCAGGATCGGACCAATCCTTTGGCCACAGCAGCAGCTGGTGCCCGGGAGTGGCTGTGTCCAGCTGTGCCAGTGGTCTGGAGAAGGGCTCGGGATCAGCTCACTGGAGCTGGCAGCACGTGTGAGACGAGGCAGGAGGCAGCAGGCTCCAGCAGACAGGGACACAAGGACAAGGCAGTGACGCTCTGCTGCCAGGACGCAATGGGAGACGCTTTGGCACAGCACTTTCCTGTGCCTCGAGGCTGAGCAATGGACTCCGCTGGAGCCAGGACACCTCAGCATGGCCAGAAAGGTCCAGGAAAGATGATTTAGACACCTCAAGGCACAGAAGGCCTCTGTCCAGGACTCCCTGGAACAAAGCTGGGACCGTCACTCCTCCCATAGGAGGACATTTGTGCCTGTGACAGGATGGGGGCAGTGCAGGCCCCCACCCATAGACTAAAAACCAACATGTGATATGTACAGACCAACATATATAAATATACATCAAACCTGCGGTGCCACTTCGGCACCGTGGAATGTGTCAGCAGAGCTGCTCCAGCCTGGCCTCGGCCCACGCCGGCACAATCCCTCCCTCCCACCCTGGGCCTGGGACAGGAGTGGCAGCAGCACCAGCACCATCCCAAGTGGCAGATTTGGAAGCGTCCGGGTTTGTCTCAGGGCTTGCCCATGGTCAGAGGCACCTCAACCCGAGTCGTGTGCGGCTGCCAGCCTTGGAATCATCCTCACAGTCTTCACATACAGACGTACAAAACTGTAAACAAATCCACCTTGTGGGGCCACTGCGACCGTGTCCTTCAGGCTGGGCACTCGGGAGAGGCAAGAGGGTCCCAGGGGCTGGAGAACAAGCTGTGCTCTACAGCCGGGTGGGCTCTTCCTCGCTGTCGCTGCAGTTTCCACAACAGTCCTGAAGTCAGAAGGGCAAGGAGAGGGAGGAGGGAGGGAGAGAGGAGCACAGCAAGCAGAGGGTGAGCACGGTCACACAACCCAGCCTACGGCTGCCCTCTGGCAGGGATGGGCCAGGTTCCCTCCCAGCCTGTGTTGCGGGAGGCAAGGGGCAGGATGGGACCCCCAGACCACAGAGAACAGTCCAGCTGCATCTGGAGGTTCAGCCCCTGGCAGACAGACTGGTGAGCACACAGCTGGCTAGCTCAGAAGCTGTGAGGAAGCTGGGCTCCAGGGACTGCAGCCACCCAGGGACACAAGCTCAGTGCCAGCACAGACGCTCGGCCCTGCTCAGGGCTCAGCTGGCCACGAGAGCAGCTGAAGCCCTTTTTGCTGAAATGGGAGTCTGAGCATGGGGCAATGCCAAACCCTTCACAGTTTCTCAACCCTTCTGTGTGTCCCGGACATCTGGAGAGGAGTGAAGGAAACTTCCCACAGCCCCCTGGGAGCGGAACTCCCGGCAGTGCAGGGGCAACTTTGGCTCAAGCTGAGGGCAAGGCCTCCCCCACAAAGGCAGCAAGAGCAGGGATGCTGGATTAGTGGCTCAGGGGGCAGTTAGAACAACAAGCAGGTTGTGCTCTGCCAGGGGAAGGGAATAGGCACTGAAGGATAACACTCCTCTTTCCCAGATCTTGCCATGTCCGTGGGCCACCGGGTATTTCCCTGAGCAGAGCAGCCAGGAGTGACTGCTCACCTCTGGAAAGAGAAAACACGTGGGAAATCACAGCTCAACCCCTTCTACAAACAGCTGCCCGTCCTCTGGCAGGTCCTGGCTGCCTTGGGAAGGGCTGGGTATCCCCAGAGCTGGCTCTGGCTAGGGCAGCCCACTGAACTGCAAAGCACAGCTCAGAGCTTGCCAAGGAGCAGGAGTCAGCACCAGGTGGCTGACTGGGTCCAGAGCCAACCATGCTGGAGTCCTACAGCTGCACACAGCTGCTGAGAGGCAGCAGCCCAGGCTTTGCCAGGCCTGGAAAGAAGGCAAAGACTGTCCTGGGCAGAGGAAACAGGCAGACAAGCAAGCCCACAGCAGCTGCAAGACATTTCTGTTCTCCTCATCCCTCAAAAGAGCTGCTCTCTGCCTGGCTCAAGATCTGGCAGAAGTACTCTGCAGAGCCCAGACAGCCCATTCCAAGAGGAAGGACTTGTTCAGGGATGGCATTATTCATGTATGAAGGAAGATGATTTAGTGTTTTAGAGTCTGCAGCATCCCTCTGCCTGGGTGATTCCAGCATGTTTAGCCAAGACACTCCTTTCCAGCCCCCTTGACTCCCCCAGCATGGGGAGTGCCAGCCAGGCAAGGGCTGGCTCCTTGCAGCCTTGCACGGGTGCCCCTGAAAGCTCTAGGGTCTGGCCACCCAACACTAGGGGAGACTGCTCACTGTCCTCTTGTGCCCACCTCCCTGCCAGACCTGCCTGGCACAGGCAGGAGCAGGATCACTTCTGCTGGGAGACTGGCTGGGGAGGAAATGCTGGGCAAACCCTTACCTGTCTGCTGAACAAGCGCTGGAGTAACCCTTTTTTGGGCTGTGGAGAAGGCTGCCCTTTCCAGTCCAGGTCTGGGGGCACTGTGCCATCTGTGCTAAAGACATTCAGCTCCTTAAAACACTCTGTCTCGATCATCTGGAAGAGGGAAAAGAAGGCTACAGCAAGTGCCACATGGAGCCCACCACCGAGGGCCCAGCAGAGCGTGAGATCAGTGGGGACAGCACAGGGTCACTGCCCTTGGCCATGGTGGGCACAAGCAGGAGCAAAGACCCACCTCGTTCTGCCAAGGAATGGGCACGCTTCCTGTAGCAAACTTCTGGTAAAAGTCGTTGTCTGTGGGCTCCAGCTCCACTCCTTTCACCGTGGAGAACTGCTCGATGTCCAGAACATCCTTGCAGTAGATGGCCTGGGGCTATGCAATACAAAGATTGCTCTAATGCCAGGCTCCACCTTGATGCCACCACCTTCAACTGTTGCTCAAGACCACCTCTCCCTGCAGCCCAGAGCTTGCTGGACTCCTGTTCTGACAGGTCCAGGGAAGGGGATGGGCCCCATCTCCCCATGCCAGGGCTCCCTCTTCCCTTGACAGCACCAGTGACTGAAAAGGTCAGGAACAGATGGGCACTTACATCTGGCTTGAAGGGAGGGTCCAGCATGCCTGCTTCCAGCCTCCTGAAGTTGAGGTGCTTGAAGAGAGGGTGTTCCTTCACTTCCTTGGCCCCAGCTCCTCGGCACCCCAGGCGCTCCAAAGGGTCTTTGCACAGGAGCTGTGACACAAAGGAAATCAACGTCCTGGGTGAAGGGTGCTCTGTGCAGGAGCAGCCCTGGGGTCCTGCAGTGTGTTCTAGGGAGAGCACAGGCCTGCTAGGCAGTTGGGCAAGGAACGAAGGCACTCTGAATCCTCCTCTGCTGCCTTATCAGAAACAAGGGAAGCTGGCTGTCACCTCTGCAGGGAGCAGCCCTGGTCTTCTGCTGCTGCATGCACAGGAGTGATGGGAGTGAAGGGACAGGACTGCACAGGTGTACCATGGTGCAGAGGGAGTGAAGGGACAGGTGTGCACAGGGGTACCAAGGTGCAGAGGGAGTGAAGGGACAGGGCTGCACAGGCATACCATGGTGCAGAGGGAGCGGGCGCAGGGCGAGAACTTCTCCGAGTATTCCTCCTGCACTTCCTTCACCAACCGCTCCACCTCCTCCCGCTTGATCTTCTTCTTGCGCTGCTGGAAGGGGGACTGGCCCTCGATCATCTCGTACACCAGGCAGCCCAGAGCCCACCAGTCCGGGCTGAATGTGTAGCGCTCGTTCTTCACCACCTCCGGAGCTGCAGAGGAGCAGGGGTGAGGGATGTGTGAGGGCAGGGAGAGCACATCTTTTGAACCACTTTTTGCTTAAACCAGGGTCACTTACCCATGTAGCCAACTGTCCCCACCCGGCCCTTGATTGTTTGGCCCTCTGGCACATGCACAGCCAGTCCCAGGTCTGAGATACGGATGTGACCTGCATAGAGGAGGGGACAAGTTAACAGGAGAAAGTCAGGGGGTAGTATTTGAAGCTGCCAAAAACACAGGGTAACCCTGGTTCAAGCAGAGTAAGAAAAAGCTCAGGCTCACGGCTCCTCTTGACCCTGCACTCACCATGGTCATCCAGTAATATGTTCTCTGGCTTCAGGTCCCTAGGACAGAAGGGTCTTGATTAGCAAGAAGCCTGTTGTCAAAGCAAAGGACACAAGCAACAGCCACATTTCAACAAGCCACAGATAAGCAACTTTAGAATGCAATGCCCCTGCCTTGGGCACACAGATAACCTTCCTCTCACCTTCTGCCCCAGAGCTGACCCTGCAAACTCTCCCCTCCTGGGCAGAGGTGGAACACAACCTTCAACCCTCTGCAGTGAGCCTGAGGATGGTTCCCTCTCTGCAGGTGCAGAACTCAGTATGGGGCAGGCTACACAAGTGAGAAGGAGCAGAGGCTTCTCTGCTTATCCTGCCCCAGGGCAAGGAAGGACCAGAAGGGACTTCCTGGCCAGTGTTTAGCCATACTATCCTAACACTGCATCACGCCCCTGTGAGTACAGTCAATCGACTTGTTTTCCCTCCTCCCCAGCTCTTGAGCACATTGGGGCAGCCTACCCTCCTTTGTTCTAGTGTCAATACTGCCCAGGGAGCTCAGTGCCTGCCCTGAGACATTCACAGCACGATCACATCCTGTTCTTGGTGATCATTTACCAGCACAAGGAAGCCAAGCTAAGGTCTCCCTTTCTCCCACAAGATCAGCTTTCTGTTCCCGATTCCTCTCACTCAGCTCTGTGCTGCTTTCAAGCCTGAGCTTATTTTGTTGAGCAGACAGACCCAGCTGGGCTGGTAAGAGCAGCAGGAACCCTCTTGCTGCTGCAGGCCCTACAAGCTCTCCCAGCAGGGACCAGGCAGCACGCACCTGTACACTATCCTCTCCTGGTGCAAGTCCTCCAGGCCACAGCAGATCTCAGCAGCATAGAAAGCTGCCCGGGGCTCCTCAAAACCAGCCTCTCCCATGTGGTAGATATGGAACTTGAGGTCCCCTCCATTCATGAGGGTCAGCACTAGGCAGAGAGCATCTTTAGTTTCATATGCATAGGCTAAGCTCACCTGCAATTCAGGGCAGAAAGGCTGTTAGAAGACACAGCTGGAAGAGGGAGGTGCCCACACTCCCACGGACACTTTGCCACCCAAGCAGCCACTCACAGGCTCAGGGCTGGGCCTTTGCCAGCAGAGGAGGAACTGTGCAAACCCAGGGAGGACATGACAGTACCCAGCAGTCCCAGCACACCCCCAGCTTTCCTCGGACAGGGAGGACACTTTCCCCGAGCCAAAGCTGCTTCCCCCCATGGGCAGGCAGCACTCAACAGCAACATTGGGGCAGCATCTGATGAACCCTCTGCAAAGGGAGGTTCAGGCTTTCCACACCTCAGTGCACCAAGGCAGAGCTCCCAATCACACAGCTCAGGGCTGAGCTTCTCCCCACCCCACTGTCTGGAGAGACAGTTCTCACTGTTTACTTGTGCCCCAAAAGTCACAAAGGTGCCTGTAAAACCAGATGGATGTTTGGAGCTGTTTTACAGCATGTTGTGGAGGCGGTAAAGGTCCTGCCAGACCCCAGCCTTGTGAGAGATGTGCAGCCACCAGGACCCTGCACCATGGGCAGAGCCTGCTCCTGCCTCTCCACACCAGGTGAGGAGCACAGAGGTGCCAGGCTGGCTGGTTGGAGGAAGAATCCAGCATCGCAGCAAAGTGAGAGCAATTCCTATGTACTTACTACAAACCTACTGTTCACTTTTTCCAGGATCTGTTTTTCATTCAGGGCCATGGCTTCTCCCTTCCTCTTTTTGATCCGTTTCTTCTCCAGTTTCTTGCAGGCATACATCTTCCCTGTGGCACGCACTTGGCAGGCACACACCTGGAGAGAGGACAAGGCTCAGCACCCTCCCACTGCCATTTCCAGAGTGAGGGTCTAGGTTCTGCTCTCAGGAAAAGGCATAGGAAGGCAAAGAAGCCCACTGTCAAAGCAAAGACACAGGTAACAGTGACAGCTCCAGATGTTACAGAGAAGCAGGAGCCAGCTGTAATGCCTCTAACGCTTTTAGCAGCACCATGGCTGGTGAACAGGAAAACAGAAGGCCACTCCATAAACAGAAGGAAGCCTGGCAGGAAGTTTTCAGGAGTGCAGTTTGCCCTGTTGAGATACAGGGAACTGACCTGACTCTGCCCAGTTAGCAGTAGGCACCACAGGGCTTGTGCTACCAACCCCACACTGCACCTCCCACACCTCCAGCACCTGGAGGGAGATGAGCTCCTGCCTCTCAGGAAGAGCTGACAGGCCACACAAGGCCCAAAACACAGCCCAGCACAGAGCCCCCACAGCCCACCCAGCCAGCAGCACCTGCCTCCAGGTGCTGGAGCAGCTGGTGGCACCCTGATGGCCAACTCAGGTCTGCCTCTGGCAGCAGGCAACAGTGGCTACCTGGTACCCTGAATGCAGAGGAAACAGTGGTTACTCACCTCCCCAAAACCGCCCTTACCCAGCACACGGTACTGGCGGAAAGTGTTTTTGGTCACTGGTTGCCTGTGAGGGAAAGGAAACCACAGTGAGATGCCAGCAATGAGAGAGCTCCATGCCCTGGTCTCACAGAGTGTGAATCACCCCAAACCCCTGCTCAACCCAGCCTTGCTTCCCCACAAGGCAAGCAAGGCTGGGGATGCTGCTGGTGCCAGGAAAGGGCCCTGAGGGACAGCAAAGGCCAGGCTCTTGGTTCCTGCCAGGGCCCAGAATGGGAAGGAGCCCCAGGGACCCCTCAGGCAGGCTGTGTGAGGAGGGTGCAGGTTTCCCAGAGGTGAGGGGAGCGTTACCGTTCCAGCCATTTCCACTGCAGGAAGCGGTTGAAGTACAAGCTGTCGAGGTAGTCGGCAAAGGGAGCCACGCTCAGGTAGTCGTGGATAAGCCTAGGAGAGAGCAGAGCCAGCACCGTTCCTGAGAGCTGGTCACAGCCCTGGAAAAAGCCAGCAGCCCCAGGAAAGAGGAGGTGAACAGCCCCAAAAGACTTTGCCATCCCTCACCCAGCCTGGTGCTGAATCACCCACACAGCCCTGGCCCAGAAAGCCTCGCTCCATGCTAAGCCTGATGCAAAAGGAAGGTGAGTTGGAGGTACCACTGTGACAAATGCAGCACCCTGGGACCTGGCTGGCACTGCTAATTGGCATCAGCCAGGGCTGCAGGACAAAGGGGGACAATGGGACTCTGCAATTGCCCCTCTGCTCACAGGGCAAATGTGCACACAGGCTGTAATCAGCTGCTAGCAACATTCAGCACCAGGCGCTGAGCTGTTCACTATGAGGTGAATATCCAGCACAAAAGGCCACAGGGGATCCTGCTCCAACGAGCTAATGCCTTGGAGAGCAGTGCCAGGGCTGCCCAGCAGAGTGAGGAGCCTTAGACACAGTGTCTAGACTGGAAACACGCATCAAGGAGAAGCGGATGGGCTCTCCCCTTTCAGAGCTTGCCAAGAGCAGGCAGGGCCCAGCCTGGAGGCTCTGCATTCAGACACGACACTGGTTACCACACACAGAGCTAATGCTCCCCAGAAGACTGCAGCAAATGTGTTGCCACAGCCCTGCACTCAGTTAGGCAACATGCTCCAGCTACTGTGCAGGGAGGGGTGAGGCTGCAAGCCCAGTTTGCCCAAGAGCTTCCGCTTCACACCCGGAGCTGGGACCTTGGCCACTGCTTCTGTGATGGGAACAGAGGTGACCTTAGACCCCTGCAGCAACAGCCAGAGTAACCCAACCACAACAGTCACTTCTGCAGCAGGCAGGACAGGACAGCTGGCACAGACTGCAGCTGTGGGCTCAGCTCAGCAGGAGCCTACAAGATCCTGGCACAACACTGGGAATAGCATTGGTACAGGGTCTTCCCAAACGGCAACTCCAACTGGGAGGACTGACAGAGGTTTCTGCAGCAGCTCATGGCTCCCAGAGCACAAGATATCCTTGTGCTCCCTTTCCTGGAGCTGGGCTGCAAACTGCTGGCCCAAAACTCCCCAGGCCCCAGCCTTAGCAGCAGCTCTCACCCTCCCAGAGGAAGGGACCACGAGGGACAAGGTAAGTCAGCTGCAGATCATCCCCGTGCCATGTGTGACCTGCAGGCACAGCCCAGCCCTCCAACTTACTTAGTGCATTCCTTGAAGAGCTCCTTGGAAGGTTCCTGCTCCAGCCTCTCACAACAGGCATCCACCAGTTGTGAGGGAACTTCAGGCACGTGGTCCTCACTCTGGGGACAAAGGGATGGAGTCAGACACAGGGAGCAGAGCGCAAGGGTCCTGCTTTAGGGTCAGTGGGCAAAGCAGTGTGGCAGCTTGTGAGGTGGTGTGGTGGCTCAGCATGCTGGCTGTGGCAGGATATGGGCAATGTCAGCTGTTGGCTCTCCAACTGTTCTACCCTTGCAGGCAGCAAACACAACCTTCTTACTCACGTTTGGCTTCAAGTACTTTTCAATCAGGTGCTGCCCACATTCCTTCCTCTTCTCATCTGGAGCCACTTCGTACCCTGCCTGGAGAGAGAAGTATGAGGGGCAGTTCCAGCCAGAAACCCAGCCTTGCTACTGGGCAATAGCTGTGGAGCAGCAACACCCTCTGCCCAAAGTTTCCCATGCTTTCCTTGAAAACCAGATCTCCAGCAAACATCTCCCTGAGCAAAGGCCCAGCCCCATCTCGGCTCCGACTCACAGGTTTTTCCTACAGGAACACCCTATGTGCCCAGAAGTACCTGCTGGAGCACCCAGCCAACCAGTTTGTGCCCAGGGTGTCAGGAACATCCCTGCCTCCCCCAGTGAAGCCTGATGGGCTTTGCTCTTACCACAGCATCCAGGAACTTGACGCAGCGTGAGAGCTCGGGGCGCGTCTCGCAGAACTGCCGGAAGAGCATGTGCCCAATGGGCTGCTTCTCGCACAGGCTGTGGTAGTCCCGCTCTGCAAACGAGGAGAAGGTCACCCTTCCAAATCCCAAAGGAGCAGTCCCAGCCCAGGCAGCAGTGGGGGTACTGTGACTCCTCAGCTGGGCTGCTGACAGGTCCCACCAGCCTGAGACTCCCAGGAGAGCGAAGTGCACCCAGTGGGACAAGGGACATTGCTGAGGTTTTACATTCCCCTATGGAAGACCCTCTTCCCTGAAAGAGGATTGACCTGCTGCTCTGTTCAGCCTGAACCTCTTGGTCCTTCCAAAGGACCTCCAGATCAGCTGCTTGCCTAAAGGCTCTCTCCTCTCTCCATAGAGATCGACCAACTACTCCAGACACACAACTTTCCTTGGAACATGAGGAACACACCAAGCTTATCTCAAGGCAGATCTTCCAGGCCAAGAGTTGTTCTGATGACTCCTTCAAACCACTTGTGTTCCCAAAGGCCCTGCTGGAAGCAGCAGCATCAGGATGGGAGGCACCATTCCCACAGATGCCTTGCTGATGTGCACAGAGCAGTCAGAACTCCCCTCTCCACGGGACAGCCACTTGCTCGTACATCAACTCTTGCAGATTCCTCCTACCCCTCTATGAACTCTGGCAGCCCACGCACAAACGCCTTTGACTATCCAGAGCACTTCCAGTTCTCTGCTTTTTTCCTCCCCTTCCACTCACAAGATGTCTGATCCCAGGCCAGAACACATTTCTGTGACAGCCACTGCCACAGAGGCCTGAGGGCTGCCTGCAGAGCAGATGTGCAGCCACCCAGGGGATCCCAGTGCTGGGTACTCCCAGCCTTCCCCTCCCTGTGCAGCAGTTTCTCCCAAGGAAGCTGCAGCTTCCTGAGGGTGCAGGAGAGTGCAGAGCCAGGCGGGCTGTGGTGGGGGAGGAGGTGGCCTCACCAGCTCCGCCGCACCAGCCGGTTTCCTTGTGTCTGCAGGGGAAGGAGTTCCCTTCAGCTGGGGAGGACCAGAATTTGCTGTCGGTGAGATCAGAAGCTTTAGGCTGCCCTGGTTGCTGCCCAGGCTCACACGAGGTTACTCCCTGTCGTCAGGGCACAAAAAGCTTAATTCTGCAATGGGCAACCAGCCCACCGTGCCCACAGTCCTGCCAAGATTCCGGAATAGGAAAGAAACGCCTTTCCAGCAAGCTATGAGGTGAAAAGAAAGACACCCAGCCAAAGAGTGCCCAAGCACAAGGAACGGGGTCATCTCTCCCATGGGAAAACCAAGAGAAACTGCTGCCACCTGGGTCAGAGCACTTCTCACGTGCCTCTCCGAGGGGAAGTGAGACATGGGTGGTGACAGCCAGTGGCTGCGAGGGACTTGCTTCCCAAATCTTCACAAAGTCACTGTCCTGGATAGCAGGACAGCAGACACAGAGACCACCAGCACACATCGCTGACAAACGGGTGAAGTTCAGTGCTGGAAAACATCATGACAGCCACAGAAAGGATGGCTGCAGGCACAGGATGGACAAAAGCTTAGGGAAAGCTCTGCTGAGGGCATTGCAAGTCAAAGAGGAAGAAGGGGTTTGGATGGCCAAGATGGGAGCTGCAAGGAGAGCCCAAGTCAGAGCCCTGTTCAGCCCTCAGAACTTGCTCCAGAGAGGCAGCCAGCAGCAAATCCAAGGCTGGAGTCACCATACAGTCACATCTGTCAGTGAAGCCAGTCCTGAGAGATGGTGCATGGGTTGTGTGGCAGAGGGAGGTGGGGATAGCCTGCACTGGGCTGCTGTGAACTTGAGGGTTACAATGTGGATGAGTGAAGTTGAATTTCTCCAAGTACTAGAGCTCCATGGACTGGAAAACCTGGGCAGGGCAGAACTGGGAATTTGAGCTGCAGAAACCTCCCAAATCCATTTGTTTCAGTGACACCTGCTCTGAAACAAGGCCAGTGCTGTGCCACTCTCCAGCTGGCAGCTGAATCCGGATTGAAAACTTAAACAAGCCCTCCTCTCCCCAGGAAGCCAAGCACTTGCACCCTCTGTGCCCCAAAACAATTTCACATGATCTCAGGACCAAGCCTGCTGCACAAACAACATTAAAACCATGAAGAGTACAAAGTACAGAATGAAAATGACAGGCCAAGCCCTGCTCAACACCAGTTCTCATCCGCTCCACACAGCAAGAACCCAGTTTGCCTGGGAAGAGCTACTGCTTGAATGTTAGAAGCTGAGGCCTGTGGAGCTGAGCTGAATCCAGCCAGGGAGAACAGAGAACATTAGCAGCACCTTTGTTATTTTTGCAAAGGCACCCCAGAGTGACACTCCAAAACTGTGCAGCATGGAGCAGGTCTGTTTGCACACAGAAGGTGATGTTCCCCTAGTGAAGCTCATCACAGCCTCGCAGGTGCGTGGCTACATCATCAGCCACTTACCTACCTGTTATTTCTTCCCTACACTCTGAACTCCAAGTAATCCTGGCTGGCATTTGCTGGTGTTATATGTCCCTGACACCCAGCTTGGGGTACACAACTCCCACCAAGCCCTGCATCTCACCCAGGGTTTGCCGAAGGTCCTCGCAGAGGCTGATGTGGGGGAACTGCAGCATCTGGCGCCATTTCTTGCTCTTGCCTTTCCGGTTTCCTCCACCACCTGCAGGGCACACAAAATCAATACCATGAGTCAGGAAGCAAAGGTGTCTGACTGCACCCTAGCTTTGCCTCTAAGTCCAGGCAAGGAAAACAAGACTGAAGTGGTACCACCATCTCCTGGTGGGACAAAAGTGTTGGAGCCTCGATTGGAAATGGACAGACCAACCTCTGGCTGCTGAACAAATCCCAAACAAGAACTTCAAGACCTTTCATTATGGGAGAATCCCACCAAGGGCAGGAGTGTCCACAGCCACAGCAGTTCTTGGCTCCCAGGTGTGTCCTCAGCACCTCTGCATAACTAATCACCCCTCCAGGCCATGCCTTGCTTGGTGTGAAACTCTTCCTACTGCAGTAAAGACGTTCATGCCACCTACTCATTCCAGATTGATTGCTTACTCCAGGGAGGGGCTCTCAGAGGGAGGACATGAAGCTGGGAGACAGGAATTCCTGCTCTAATCCTGGCTCCACAGACAACTCACTGCATTGCCTGGGGCTCATCACTTCAGTTTCCCACCTGTGAAGTGGGACACTCCCACCTTTCTCCAGAGATAAGCCAGCCTCAGAAAATCCAGATCCAAAAACCAGGTATTATTCCAGCTTCAGCTGCTGGAGTAAATGCCCAGTGCTGTAGGACAGGGTGGGAAAGCTTCTAGATAGACCAAAAAATTTACATCATAGCAAGCACTAAGTACGACTGCTGGGAACAGCGAACCTCCAGGGATTGCTTTCCCAGTGCCAACACACACAATTTCCCACCTCTCTTTGGAAATTCATTAAATCACCCTGCCAAAGTGGTCAGGCCAAGAGTCGGACCCAAGGCCAAGGCCCGGCCTTCTGAAATCACACAGGGGTTGAACACAATTTATCAGCTCTTGAGAAACACTCTCATAACACTTTCCTCCACTGCAGATGCAGGTCAGCCCCAAACCCTAGACACAGCCCCCTGGCATCTTGCACTGCAGGAGGCCCCACATGGAGAACCAGGTGGGATGGGGCCATCCTGGTCAGCCTCATGCGGTGCCAGCCCCAGGTCTGAGCCCCTGGCACGCCGTGGGTCCCTGCAATGCATCTGCCCCGCAGCAGCAGCTGGGCCGCACGATTGTACAAACTCAGGAAGGAAGTGACTCAAGGGTAAGCAGGGCTGGAAGAAACCAGCAGCGCAGACACCTTCTTGTGAGCCACAATGAAGCGGATGGGGGCAGCGAAAAGAGGGCAGGGGAGGACAGGCCATCCTCACCCCAAGAGAGCTCAAGGAAAGGCAGAGCAAAGCCCCACAGCACCCGGAGGTTGCATTTCCTTGAGTTGTTTGCTTTGAAAGGAGGCTCCAGCGCCCTTCATGCGCGGTTCTCCCCCGCCCTCCCAGCACTGCCAGCGGGGAGCTGGGCTCCTGCACACACACCTCCCAGCACCCCTGGCCTGGGGATGGGGCAAGGGGTGGGCTGCCTCCACCCAGAGCTCACCAGGAGCAAGCTTCACGGATGGTGATGGATGAGAGCTGGTCTGTTGTCTCTCTGTCAGGACAAGGATCCTTCACCTTCCCTGGGCCAGATCAAACATAGGGCATGGTCGTGCTGTGGCAGCAGCTGAAGGTGGTTGTCAGCAGCCCCATAGCACATTCCAGCCCAGCTCTGCACTCCCACACCAACCTAGGAAGCCCCAAAAAGGCTGGGCTGGACCTAAGAACTCAGCCCTATTGGTTCTGGCCTGCAAAGCAGCTCTGTCCTGTCACAGAAGCTGTCTGAGCTTACCCCAGTGGCCACCATGGCCACTCAGCCACAGGTGGGAGAGCCACGGACAGGCAGCATGGACACCTGTGGCTCTCACAGCCCAAGAACCACCTGGCACAAGTGTGACACGGGGCTGCTTCTGCCTGCAAACTGCTCGCTGCTGCCGAGGGAGAGGCACCAGCGGAGCACCAGGAGCAGCAGCCGTCCAGCACCTCGTGCTGCATCAGTGCCAAAACTCCATTCCCCAAGGGCACAACAGGAGCCAGTCTCCAGGTCACTCCGTGTGAAGCTGGGCCCCGTGCCTGGAGGTCACAAACCTTGCTGCTTGGTTTTGAACCAAACCTTGCCATTATGAACCCGAACGTCATGGTCCACCATGGTCACTGTGCCAGGAGTACTTACACTTAGCCTGGTTTTCAAGCAGCTTAGAAATGCTTCTGCCCGTGCAAATTTAATTTCGCTGCTTTTTGCTCCCACAAATCTAATCTCCAAAGCCCTCTAACTGGATTTCAGCAGGTCTCTCAGGCTCCAGGATGGCTCGGTCTGGCCAACTGCACACCACGGGGCAGGGGGGACTGTATTTCCCCACCACACATGTGATTTACTGAACTCATCGATGCCTGGCTGAAGTGGATCTTCTGTGCAAAGGACCGGGTTCCTGTGTGACACTTCCCATCCCCTCCTGAGGCTTCTCCCCTGCATCTTCAGGACAGCCCCGTTGCTGCCAGGCTGCATCCCACACGGGGGCTGGAATTCAGCGTGGCCCTGGAGCAGTGGGAGCGCTGTGGGCCCGCAGCAGAGCTCCGGGAGCTCCGCAGACGGCGGCCGGGGCTGCTGTGAAAGCGGCGGACGGGTGGGGCTCCCCGCCGCAGTTTCGGGATCGGCCCGTGTGTGGGAAGCAGCAGTTTACCGGACTGAAATCAACTTATTTTTTCTCTTACGGTACCCAAAGCACCCAAAGCTGCCTCTCCCCTGTGCCGGAGGAGCTGGAGCAGCCCCTGGCGCGGGCAAGGCGGGACGCAGATGGGGCGATCTGCACCGGAGAGGCAGCGAGGCCGCCCAGGAGGGAGCTCAGCACCCCCGGAGCGAGC
>VXBC01012039.1:25473-39005 GCA_013399945.1 Ploceus nigricollis
CAGCTCAGCCCTCTGGGGACAAGGCGGGGGGAGGAAGATGCTGCCTGTGACAGCTCAGTACAGGTGGCTACAGAGCTCGGGGTTTAGCTGTGGCATCGTCACCGTGTGCCCCACAGCATGAGCCGAGTGTTTGGTGTGCCCCCAGCACCAGCTGAGCTGAGCAATGGTGGTGTGGGGGGTACCTGAGACAGCAGGGTTTGCAGAGGGAGGACCCAAAGAGACACACACAGGGGCGTGAGTGCTCCCCCTTTATTAGACACCAGCCGATCAGGGACAGCGGGCACCAGCGGCCGCAGGAGCAGCAGCCCGGGTGTGCACTGCCAGCTAGAGCCGTGTGGCACCGTGCGGGAGCGGGCGAGGGGAGCCCAGCCGCGTGGTGGGGCTGGGCATCTCCTCGGGGTAGGAGAGGGCGGGGTTGTCCAGCCCCAGCCTGGCTTTGTCGCGGGGAGCGCTCTCGTGCTCCTCCCAGCCCTCGGGGCTGCGGCAGCGGTCGGTGCAGCACAACGTGGCCTGGGTGATGACGCGGTCGAGGGGCTGCAGCGAGTGCATCCAGGCGGGGAGGAAGTCCCAGGTCTGCAGCCACTTGGGCAGGCGCCCGGGGCTGTGTGCCTGCAGCGCGTTCACCAGCCCCACGAAGAAGAGGAGGCTGAGGAAGGGCGCGCCTACCCCCACCAGCGCCCGCCAGCCCGCCATGGAGATGCCGAAGATGAGGGAGGGCAGCAGGAGGAAGCAGATGATGAGGTACAGCACGGCAAACCAGCGGTACTTGGCCGTGCGCTCGCCCAGCGCCTTGGCCATGCGGATGGGCAGGCGGGTGAAGGGCAGTGGGTACCACAGCAGGATGCCCGAGATGTTGAAGAAGAAGTGGCACAGAGCAATCTGCAAGGATGGCATCCCCATCAGGCCGGGCACGTGGGCTTCCCCCAGCCCCTGCCCTGCCCGGTGACCCCATCCAGCCCAGCCATGACCCCGGGCTGGATGTACCTGGAAGGAGCTGGCCAGCTTGTCCCCCGGGCTGGCCAGGGCAGCCAGGATGGCAGTGGTGGTGGTGCCAATGTTTGAGCCCAGGGTCAGTGGGTAGGCACGCTCAATGCTGATCACCCCCAGGCCTGTGGGAGAGGCACCCCATCACTCCTGGCAGTGCCATCCCCATGCTCTCCCAAGGAGGCACAGCTCCTTTTGTCCCTCTGAGTGCTTTAGGACCCACAGGCCAGGGGATGGCACATGGCAGGGGATGAGGAGTGGCTGGGACTCACCGATCAGGGGTGTGATGGCCGAGGTGAAGACAGAGCTGCTCTGCACCACGAAGGTCATCCCAGCACCCACCACCATGGCGAAGTAGCCGGTGAGCCAGCTGAGCGGGTGTGGGAGGTCTGCCACGGCATGGCCACGGGCATGGACACAAACAGGGACACGGGCATGGCCACATCAGGGTTGGGGGTCAGGGGCAGCCAGGGACAGGTCTGAGGATGGCAGGTGGAGATGGGCGTGGGTGGCCATGTGGCATGTGGTCCCCATCCTACTCACCAGTGTTGATGACCTTCTGGATGGCTTTGGCCACCTGCCCCTTGAGCAGGGAGTTGAGGAGTTTGACCAGGAGGATGAGGCAGGTGCAGAGCACGACAAGGGACCCGGCCAGCAGCACCAGCCCCACGGCCAGGTCGGGCAGTGGTGTGTCGGTGAAGAGGTGCTCACCTGCCCCACAGCACGGCTGGACAAGGGGCTGGGGCTGGCCCGGCCCCGCTCACAAACCTGCCCCCACAGACAGCCCCACACCTGGACCCCAGCACAACATCTCCCAGCCCTGCCCCACATCATGACTCCAGCACTTCTCCATCACACATACAGCCCCCAGCCCCACTTGCACCTCCCCACCCCCATGCCCTGTGCCCCAGCCCTGCCCAAGCCCTCCACACCCACTCACACTTTTGCCTGGTGACGTTGTGAAGGACCTCAATGCCCTTAGTGCTGCAGTGGCCGGGGGATGTGCAGTTTGGGGCGGGCCCAAGCCCCACAGTGGCCATCTGCAGGGAGAAGGTGGGCTACAGCTGGCTCCACAGTGTTCTCTGCCAGCCCTTGCCCACCACCCATCCTCTGTGGGAGTGTTTGGTGGCCCCAGCAGGGGATGGGCCCCTCACCTGTGGGGTTGCAGGTCCACACCAGACGCGGATGAGGCTCCGGTTGCGCAGGCTCTCGTCTCCTGTCGCGATGCCCGTGATCACAGACTTGTCCAGCTGCAACAACACACATGTTGGAGAGGGCACCTGGGGGCTAACAGCACCCACAGGCTGGGGACATCTTCACTGGCATGGGCACACCACTGCCAGCCTGGGGACACTTGTATACAACCGCCATCAAAGGGACACCAGTGCTGGGGACATCACCACCAGCCTGGGGCATACCACTCTGGCATATATAACAGCTGAGGAGACCTGGATGATGAGCTTGGTGAAGGGCTCTGTGATGATCTTCAGCAGGTCAGGGGCATCTTTCCCACTGCGGATGTTGAAGGTGGCCACAACCAGGCGGGTGACATGGTGCAGGTACCCACTCACCACCTCCAGTGGCAGCAGCACCAGCACTGACAGCCAGTTGAAGCAGTCGTGCACCGTGGCACCAGCGAAGGCCCTGTGCAGAATGAAGGAGCCCTTTGAGGTGAGGTGGTCCTGAGGAGCAGCTCCCAGCCCCAGAAATGTCCTCTGACCCACCCAGCTCTCACCGTTTGAACTCACTGCGGTCGCCAGCCTGCATGAGGGCCACGATGGTGTTGGTGACCGAGGTGCCGATGTTGGAGCCCATGATGATGGGGATGGCAGAGCGCACCTCCAGCACTGGGGACAGAGAAACCTGCTAGCCTTGCATGGCCTGGCTCAGGGTGACCCCGTCCAGCCATCCTCTCCCTCAGCCTCAGGTCCCCAGCAGCCTCATGGGCACACTCACACCCTGAGGAGACCATGCTGACGATGATAGACGTGGAGGTGGAGGAGCTCTGCACCAGCACGGTCACCAGGATGCCCACCACCAGCCCAGCCACTGGATTGGAGAGGATGGCGTTGTCCTTGAAGATGTCCCCCGCCACCTTACCTGTAAGAGAATGTGAGCGCAGGCTGCTGGCACTGCCATTGCCACCAGGTTCCCAGGCACCCCTGCCACCCTACTACCTCCAGCCAGCTGGAAGGCAGAGCTGAGCACGTCCAGAGAGCACACAAAGAGGTACAGGAACCCAAACATCAGGGGCACCTTTAGAAGGGAGACACAGAAGGACTGGACCCTGGCCCAGCACCCGAGCTCTGTGCAAGACAAGAGAGAGTGTTAAACTCCTGCTATGGCATGGCCCTGGCTCCTCAGGCTCCTACAACCTTATGCCACTCTCATGGCTCCTGGCAGCACAGGGCTCATGTCCCTAGCTATACCACCTGTCCCAGGGTCCCCTCCATCTCCTCCCACCCTGGAGTGACTTGTGCCAGCCGCCCCATTGTCCCTCAGCTCTTCCCACATCACCCCAGGACATTGAGGGTCTCTCCACCAGCACTCCTCTCCCAACCTGGCACCCCACAGTCCTGGCACCCCAAGTGCCCCAGGTGCCTCTGTCAGGTCTGTGGGGTGTTCCCCAGCCCAGGTGCTGTGAGACCCCACCCCTCACGGGGTCTCACCTGGCCTCTGCAGCTCGTCCAAGCCCAGTCGGTGCCCCTGCCAGGACAGCGCGTCCAGCTCGTAGCGCTCGCGGCCCTCGCGCAGGCGCCCCGGGGAGCCGGGGCAGGGGAAGCCATGGTCAGGGCAGGGCACAGCGCTGACCGTGAAGGGGCAGCTGTGGGCACCCGGCAGCCGGTGCAGAGCTGGGGAGAGAGGGCACCTGCGTTACAGCCCTGTCCTTGCAGGGACCTCCCTGCAGAGGAGAGCCCAGCACTGCCTGGGCCAGGGTCTGGCCAGAAGCAGAGCTGGGGAAGAGGAGGAGGAGGAGGGGGAGGGCTGGGAACACCTACCTTGGGGGCTGGGGCAGTAGGCGAACTGTGGCCCGTGCACAACCCTTCCTCCCCGCACAGGGCAGCGGCCGGGCAGGACTGGGCTCTCCGTCCGGTAGGGCAGCATCACTCCTGCTGAGGCTGAGCAGAGGTGGCCGCGTGTCACCACAGCTGTGCCGTACCAACTGCCACGTCCCCCCAAATCTCTGCAGTGCTGGCACTGCTGAGAAGCACCATCCCATCATCTGTTGGTCCCCTGGGCCACCAGCTGCTGCTGTGCCACCCCAGCGAGCTCCCAAAGGGCAGGCAGGGCAGGCAGGAAGGGGACTCCTCCTGCCCAGGGCCCAGCTCACCTGGGGCTGGCCGGGCACTCAGGGCAGTGCCACTTCCACATGCCACATCCACGCGTCCCTCCAGTGAAGTGGCCCGTGGGGCACCACGGCTCTTTATACACACGCCAAGAGCAAAGTCTAAGGAGCCCCTCGCCTCCGCTTGCTGCTCACCTCCTCCCCAGAAATTCCTGCAGTTAATGGGTAACCCCCACCACATCCCGCGTCAGCTGCGGCCCCGGGGCGGGATGGGGCACGTGCCCCCGGGGTACCGCGCCCCCGGCACTCCGGGCTCGCCTCCCGGGGTCTGGATGAGCGGCAGCCGCTGCGGTGATGAGCAGAGCCGGGGCACTGCCCGAGAGGTGATGCTGGAGGAGCCTCATCTCTCCATCATTTGCTGCCAAGTGGTTCATCCACAACATGAGAGGAAGAGGAGGAGGAGAAGGGCTTGGTGCTGGTGCTGCTGGGGCATCACAAACCAGAGGTGAGGCCATGCTCACATCCAGCATCCTCAGTGCCATCACAGCATCAGCCATGAGGGGTCAGCTCTGCCCAGGGCACAATGTCCTCACTCCCAGGGCATTGGAGACGGCTGATGCCAACACCAGTGTGATCCCCATGTCCTGCCACTGGTGGTGATGGTAGCACACAGCTGGACTCTGCCCGTGCCAGCGGCTCACTGTGGGGCAGCCAGCAGTGCTGAGAGGGCTGTGTGGGACAGAGCCTGCATGTCCTGGCACCACATCTCCTCAGCATGTGCGGTGGGTGAGCAGGAGAGGAGCGAGGCCAGCGCTGCCATCACCACCTCCTCAGCCCTGTTTATCATTACCTGCTGCTTACACACCTCCAGCCAAGTTTCCATCCACCCTCAGGACACCCAGCAAGCTTATGTCCACAACTGTCCAAGGGAGAGACAGTGGCCAAAGGCTCCTCCAGCCCTGTGCCTGTGGGAGTGGGCACAAAGATGTGTTCAGTTGCCACATCCCCATTTCCCCAGGATTAAGCACTGCCAGAACCCATCACCATGATGAGCCCGGTGCAAATGTAAGGGAAGATCTCTTGGATACTCCAGGGCACTCAGGGACAGCCTGGGGACACCTGTGCCACTGCTGGAGCATCACTGAGCCATCTCCACTGAGTAACAGACTGATGGAGCTGAATGCCTGGGAGGTGGCACAACAGGGGACATGTCCTGTCCCGCAGGGGCTGGGGACCCATCTGTCCAGAGGGTGCAGCCAGTGTGCAGGGGGCTGGTGTCCGCACTTACCCCGTGCCCAGGGGCTCTTGGCCAGCTGCCCCCACAATCATTAACCCAGTGAGGCCCTGGCAGCTCTGGCTGTCACTCATTGACAGGGTCGGGGCTGAAGTCCTTGGCCATGCCGGCCCTGCAGCTTCCCCTACTCCATCAGCAGTGCTGGGTAAACAAGCTCCTGGCACTGCCCCTTGCTGCCAGTCAGGGTGGCACTGGAGCTGAGGGCTGGCCCCAGCTCTGCCATGGCCCTAGGAAGGCTCTGTGGGGGAGAGGGGGGTTGAGGGGACATTGCTGCAGGGAAAAGCACCATCCAGTCCTGATGACAGAGGAAGGAAAGAAAGGTACATCCAGGCAATGCTCTTTATTTCCCCTGGTTCCACACCACAGACAGAGCTGAGCAGCATCACAGAGACACAGAGGGGCTCTGACTAAGGCCACAGGGCTGCAGCTGGCTGTGGCAGCATAGGGCTGGGTGGCCATACCCCCATCTCTGGGCAAGCCTGGGGGCCCTGGGTCACCCCTCTGCCTCTGGCCAGGCAGTGGTGATGGAGTGGTTACCCAAGGCACAGCCAGGAAGGGCTCTGGCACGTATGGACTGTGGAGGGATCTCCTGGCTGCTGTTGGGGGAATGTTTCCATCGCAGATTCGGTCTGGGACCTCTGGGGACACCGGGCTGCTGGGCATGGGGGCCAGCAGTGCACAGCCAGGACAGGATCGGGGCTCAAGGCTACATCCCAGCACAGCCACTGGCAGGAATGACAGGCTGGGCACACGCTGGGGACCTGCACACCAGGCTGAGGTGCTCAGCACCCAGGGGTGCTGCATTCTTCTGGCACCAAGCAGAGCTGTCCTGGAAGGCTGAGCACCCACACCCCAGTGGGGACGGGGCAGGGGGGATCTGGGGATTTGCTCCTGCGTGTCCCTCAGCAGCCACCCACGCAGGATCTCCGGCGGGGAGGAGGAAGGCTTTTTTGGCACCATCTGCTGGCTCTGTCTCTGGCTGCCCGGGGCAGGAACCATGTGCCCTGCTCCAAGCAGTCCTACTGTGGCAGGATCGGGCCATGCTCACGCAATGCAGACATAACAACCTGCCCGGGGCACAGCCTGGCAGGGCCATGCTCATCCTCCCCAGGAAGGGTGGACTTGCAAATCAACAACAGGGCAGCCCTGTTCCCACGGGGCCAGGGACTGGATCTGGCTCTGAGCTCCAGGCACATTTTCTCCTGACCCTGCCTGCCCACAGCACTGGAGTTCAAGACTGGAGCCTGCCTTTCCTCCCCACCCACCCTGTCTATCCTGCACACCCTGCAGTTGGAAGGGAGCTTTCCCCACCCAGAGAGTGAGTGGGGCTGTGTCAGCCTGACACAGGCAGGATGTGCTGGGCAGGCAGCTCTGCTGCAGGCAGAGGCACTGGGCAGGACAGTGCCAGGGATGTTGCAAAGTGCTTTGCAACGAGGGTTTAAACTATGTACAAGACTCCCTTGATGTGCACCGGGATGTGGCCCCACAGAGGGGCATGGCAGCTGCTCAGCCACTCACAGCAACACGACATGACAGCTTGGGACAGGACGTGGATGGATCTGCAGTCCGGGCAGTGTCAGCGGTGCAGGGCAGGGGCTGTTGGGCCCCTGTTGAACCCCGGCATGGCCTGGGGGTGCCACGTGCCAGGACTCATCAGAGCTTGTGGTTGAACGAAGGCTGAGCCAGTGCAGGCTCTTCCTGAGGGCAGCTGCTTCCCTCAGAGCCAGCCTGAGGGGCACTGGGCTGATGTGACCCCTCATAGGCACTCTTGTCCCTCACGGGGAGCTGGAGGAAGTCAGGCAGGACCAGGTCCTCCTTAGAGAGCAGCCCACGCTGGTCGTTGGCCCGGCAGCTCTGGGCACGGTTCAGCAGCTCCACCAGCCCTGGGGAAATGCAGATCATGCACCTGAGCCAGGCACTGGGGCTTTGTCCTAGCACCTCAGCTGCCCTCTCCACCTGATATGACCCTGAACGTGTCCCAGGCACAGCACCGGCACCTTCTCCCTGCTCCATGCCAGACCCCAAGACCCCACAGCCCATTCCCAGCTTCATGGGACCCTGCACCCATCCCCAGCACACCAGGGGCTCTGCATCCCTCAGCCTCTGTTTTGCCCCAACCCCTCAGGATTCAGACATGCCAGGTCTCACCTTCCAGGTCGTACGTGCGGCGGTTGAGGTTCATGGCAGCTGAAGACTGTGGCCTGGAGAAGGAGGAGGGCACCTCCCATCGTGTGTCAGGCTCTGATCCTGTTGGGCTTCCCTCCTGAAATGAGCAGCCCAGGCCTCAGCCATGGGGCAAGGAGGCAGCACTGCCCTGGGCTGTGTCCCCATCACCCTCCCACAGCCTGGCTTCTGCCTCGGCACCCACTGCCCAGCCCCGTGGCAAGTGCTGGGACCACAGCAGGGCCCAGCTTTGCTGTGGACCATGACAGCAGCTGTGAGGGCATCTCTAACCAGGGCTGGTGGGATTTTATGCTCACCTCACTCCGGAGCAGAGAGGGGGCAGCCGCAGCCTCAGCGCTCCCCATCGCTCGCACATCTGCAAGGGAAGTGATGCTCAGTGCCCCATTCCAGCATCCTGGTCCTGGCCAGGCAGTGACAGGATGGACCCTGTCCCAAGGAGTGGAAGCCATGGCCAGCAGAAAACAGCCTGACCCTCTAAGTGCTCTTCAGGGCGATGTGGCTTGAAGGGACATGGTTTGGGAGGAAGGACACTTTACCTGCTCGTGTTTCCAAGACAAGTTTCTGAGCAGACACTGTGCTGACCAGCTTCTCCAAGTCCAGAGTGGTTGGCTCACCTTGCTGCAACAGGAACAGCAGCCAGTGTCACACCCACTGTGGCACGGGAAAGGCAGCCAGGCTCAGGACCTGCTTGGCCAGACCCAACTGGGCCAGCACAGGCAACACCCACTGGTCCCTCCCAGCATACAGAGGGATGTCACAGCCCATCCCAAAAACAGATTCTAGAAGCCCACAGGCTGGCCCTGGCACATACTGCTGCTCCCAACTACCTACTCAGAGCCAGCAGACCCTGGCCTGAGCCCCAGACCAGGGCTCCCCCCAAGCAGGGGGCTGGCCGTGCCTGCCGAGGCTCACCCTGCGCAGCAGCGCCTGCTCCACGCTCACGCCGTGCTTGCCCAGCACGGGCTGCAGCGCTTCCCGGATGCGCTTGGTTGACTTGGCTGTGATGCGGATGGTCTTGTTGAGGGAGGAGATTTCCAGGCTGCAGAGGGGGAGAAGAGGTGGTTGCAGGCAGGAGCAGAGCCAGGGCACCCAGCACTGCCTGGGGGTCTAGGTTTGAGGCACTGTGGATGGCCAACAGCATCAGCCCCAAAGCTCCCACTCACTCAAAGCTTATCCTGTTCTCCAGCTTCACCTCCTGGTCTGCCAACACAGAGCACTCCTGGTCCAGCACCAACGCTTTCTGCAAGAGACAAATCACCAGGAGAGAGCCAGCAGAGTGGCACGTGGTCCTGGCACAGGGATGGTTTGGCTGGCAGAAACCCTGCTCCCCCCTGCCTGCCCTACCTGCTCATTCCCCACCAGGAAGACCTTGATGTCGGGGAGGCTGAAGCCACGTTTCTCACATATCCCTGCCAGCATGTCCCGGATGGAGTGGCCGGGCCGGACAGCGGCCAGCGAGGCCGTGCCGTCGGGCAGGTACACGCAGCAGTACTTCATGGGTTTGGCTGGCAGCTCTGCCTCGCTGCCCCCCAGGCTCTTCTGCTGGCCCTGAGGGAGGGATGTGGTAGGATGAGCCCAGCCAGTGGCAGTGTGGTGCCGTGGGATTGGCGTGGTGCCCACTCACCTCCGTCCAGGGGCTGGCAGCTGTGCTGGCCGAGGACAAGAAGCCCAGGTCCAGGCTGGCAGAGGAGTTTAGTGAGCCCTGGGACTCCCTCCACAGCATGGCGCTCCTGCCACCTTCTCCCCCCTCTAGGACAGACAGAGGGACGGTGGTGGGGACGTGAACACCCCTCAGGGTGGTGTGGCCCCTCTGTCCTGCTGAGCATAGCACCCACCTGCCCAGGACGGCTCCCGACGCTCTCCCTTCCTGAAGGAGCGCTGAAGGCTGCGGTTGGCACTGCTGCCCGCTGTCTCCACGCCTAGTGGCAGCGACTTGCCCAGTTTCAGCTTCGTCTTCTGGGGTGAATTGAGCAGCATCTCAACATGGCAACACCTGAGGTTTCCCCTTCCCTTTCCCTGCTCCCCTGACTGCTTGTCTGTCCTCAGCCTGGGGTTGAGCAGCAGGGAAGGGACCCAGCACCATGGGGACATGTCCCCATTCCCCTTTCCCCCTCACTCACCTTGCTGAGGTCAGGAGGGGGGCTGCTGCTGCGGGAGTGGGGCCGCAGGTCAGGCAGGGGCTGGCCCTGGCTCTCTGCCCGCAGGCAGGCCTGGTACAGTGGGGATTTCACAAAACGTGTGTAGCTGTCAAACTTCATCAGGTTGAAGATCTGGAAAGAGAGGATGTGTGTGCTTAAGACCCCTGCACACCTACAGGCTCCGGGCACTGCCCCATGGCACAGCCCCATGGTGACAGCAGTGATGCTGGGTGACATGTGGGGTGGTTCCACAGCCTCATCCTGTGGGTGGAGCTCAGGTGCTGCCATACCTGGAGCTGCTGGATGCGAAACATGTCTGGGGAGGGGGTGGCCAGCATGTCCTCCCCAATCCAGGCCTGCTTGTCAATGTTCACAGGACTGACCGAGTGGCTGGAGAGGAACTCATCGTAGATCCGCCGTGCCTCCTGGGCCAGCTGAGGGGACAGGAGGCCAGGCTGAGACCAGCAACCCCCTCCCCTATACCACACCAAGGGAGCCCCCTGCTCACCCCACAGAGACACCTGAGCCCTGAAGAACCAACCTGCCCCAGGACCAGCTCAGTACCTGGACTTCAGGACCAAGCTCTAGGCACAACACACCAGTGTCTCCACAGAGGTATAGGCTGAGGGAGGAACCATCCCCTGCAGCCACCTGGCTCTGTCCCCATAATTCCCTGTCTAGCTCTGCCCTTGGTCTTGTTTGTCCCCCTAGAAACACTCTCCACCCTCTGGCTGTCCCGGGCTGGGGAAGCACATCCTGCTCTGTGGGGCAGGCAGTCCCAGCTGTGGTTTTCAGATGCACATCACATCCATCTCCTTATTCCTTCTGCAAGAGCCCCCAGCCTGCTCAGCCCCCAGAAAAGGGGTCCGCCAGGACCCCTGGACATGCAGCTGGACAGCTCTGCCCACATCCCTCCCAGCAGCTTTGTTTGTGTGAACAAAGCTGCACAGAGCTGGTACCTGCTGTGTGTCACTGGCCGGGATCTGCTGGAAGCGCTCACATGCCTGCCAAAAGTAGACGTTTTCAGCACTGAACTCTTTCTTGAGGAACTCCTGCAGGGCAGAGAGATCTGCTGGTCTGGTGGCACTGTGCCTGTGGGACAGCTGGTGTCCAAGAGTGGACGGGAGCAGGGGCTGAGCTCTGGGCTGTGACACTCACGGTGAAGTAGGTGACAGCCACACGGTCCTGCAGCAGCGTCTCGAAGGATTCAGCCCAGCTGACCACAGAGCCCTGGGTGGCCCCACATGTGGCTGGTGGGCCTGGCAGGCTGTTCACACTGTGGTTGCTGCCACGGGCCCGGGAGGCATTTAACTCTGAGAGAGAAAAAGGGTCAGTTCTGGCTGTCTCCCTGTCCCCTAATGTCACTCCCCAGCGCCAGCAGCCCTCCATCTGCCCCATCTGGATCGGACCTGGTGAGTGCTTGGTAGGGAACATGAAGAGCATCACAGTGGCAGCCTTGGAGGATTGAGCACCAGGATGCTACAGCTGGCACTTCCTGGCATGACAGCTCTCCCTGCCAGTGCTGGCACTTGTGCCCACCCCAGGTGACTCCACCTGTGACTCATCTCCTGGGGTAAGACAGCCATGGGAAGGCACCCAGCCAGCAGGGAAAGCGGAGTGGAAGGGGACACAGAGGGTACACAGAGGGGAGGGAAGCTTGGAAGACAGGCAGAGGTGCCTGAACCCACTTTCTCTATTCCTCTGGCCAAGACAAGGGACAAACCCAGCATGTGGAGGGCACAGAAAGTGTCATTTCCAGCTCTTAACCCTGAGGAAACCCCACTTGGGGGAAACCCAGGGTGACCATGTGTTCAGAAAGATGGAAGTTCCCAGGGGCAACCCCAGCTTTGGAACTGGTTTGACTGGTGTGCAGCTGGAAGCAGGGGGTCATTTGCAAGAGAAGGCAAGGGTATGGAAGCAGTGCTCTCCTGGCAAAGCTGGCAGGAATAGAGGAGGCGTGTCAGGCTGCTCCTTTGCCAGGCTCCCTGTACTTATCCTCCTGATGGTCTAAACCACGAGTAACTGGGGCCAAGACAGTTAAATAAACCATCGAGATATCCAGTGCACAGACAGACAGACAGACAGACTCCATCAGAGAATCTAGGGCTGGCTGGTACCCAGGTTCTCCTTGCCCCAGGAAGCCACTCAGCCCCCAGCACCCAAAGTGCCAGCTGAGCAGCCAAAAGGAGGGACTGGCACCAGAGGCTATGTGGGAGGGATGGGGGGACATGGCCAGCCCTGAGCAGAGGGCTCAGCCCTGCACCCACCCATGGCACAGCCTGTGCTGACACAGGACCTCGCTGTCTGCTGGCTCCCTGCCCTGGCACCAGCCTGCCTGTGGGCTTCCCCCTCCCCTGAAGATGATGCTGGCCTCCCCTCCAAGGGGAAAGAGCAGCCTTACCTCCATCCGACACGGCCGGGCCCTGTGGGAGTGGAAAGAAGAGAGGTGAGAGGGGCTACATGGCATCTGCTGGCCTGGTGGAGTGGCAGCAGCACCAGGGCAAGCCCAGTCTGAGCCCAGAGCAAGAGACACTGTCAGCAAACACTGCTCTGGTGTTACCTGCTCTGTGGCAGAGGCAGGACACAGGACTTCCAACCCAGGGCACTGAGGAGAGAGTTACAAAGGGGGTACAGCCTTTCTCCTACCTCTCCATGGCCTAGGGCCAGGCCAGCAATTGGGAAAGGGCAGCTGCTATCAGATGTAACCCTGCCACCCCAAACAAGAAGGGAGGAGAGAAGCAGCCTCCACGGCACAGGAAGAGGAGGGGAGGAGGGGAGGGAAGGAAGGACAACCACAGCCCCAAGCAGGCAAACTGCCTGTTCCCTACTTCCTTGGAGCCTGGAGCTACCAGAAGGCAGATGCCCAAAAGCAGGGACCAGATGCTGCCAGCCCAGGGCACAGCAGGCCAGGGTGTCCTGCAGCACCCGCTGGGCCACCCCAGATAGCAGCCCTGGGGATGGAGTAGCCAAGCAGGGAGATGGGCAGGGCCTCCGTAGCCAAGGCCGAGCCACGCACTCGCTGCATGGTGCTGTGTCTCATCACCTGCCTGGGGCCACACTGAAGTGGTGCCCACATTTGAGTGCTGCCCTTGACCCAGCTGGCCCGTGTCCCCCACCCTGCCTGCCCCACACAGCCCCTGACTGTCTCCATCCCAGGCCCACTATCCCAGCCCTGCCTTTCCCTGCTACCCCACCCCACATTCCTCTGCCATTTCTTACCCCAGTCCCACGTCCCTCTCTGTTGCCAGCTCCTTGCTCCTCCCCATCCATCCCTGCTGCCCACACCCACACAGCCCTGCNCATCCGTCCCTGCTGCCCACCCCCACACAGCCCTGCCATGCCTGTGCCGCCCAGCCCCACAGACACCAGCACTGCTGACTCCTGTGACCCATCCCCATCCGTCACTGCTTGTCCATTACCCAGTGCCACACATCCCCTTACAATGCTGTCCAAGCCTCACAAACCCCTGCTGCTCACTACCCCGGCGCATACGTGCCTGTTACCCAGCCCCAAACACCGCTGCCTGCCCTAAAAACCCTCTACAGCTCCGCCTGCTTTGGATACCCATCCTGCCCTCCTGCCCAGAAACCCCACACCCTCGCACCTCCCTGTTTCCTGACTCCAAACATCCCTCTGTCTGCCCGTT
>VXBC01012040.1:2495-21433 GCA_013399945.1 Ploceus nigricollis
CCTCCTTCCGCCCGCCTCGCTCGCATCCCCCCAGCCCCTCGGTTCCCCCGAACCGCTCTCCCTGCGTTCCCCCCCTGCTGTCGTGGCGCGAACGCAGGAACCCTTTTTTTCCCCTGACGTTGCGACAGTGCCACTGCGCAGGGACGTGGCGGTCTTTCGGCCGCCGCGCACGGTTCTTGTGGCCATGCTGGCCATGTATTTTCACTTCTGAGGTTCCCTTCAGGCATTCGATATACTGAGAACGACCTGATAAACGTTAAGAAATCTTCGGTCAGTTTCAGGACCTTAGTTTACTATTTGTCATATATCATGAAGCATGAGGAAAAGCATGCCTAAGTTTTCACCTTAGACCAGAAGTAAACGTTTGCTTTTCTCAAAGCTGGCTATGTCTGACTCTCAGAGTATTGTATCAGTGGCAAATCTGCACAGGACTTTTTCAGCAATGAATTGAATACCCTTTATTTTCTATCCTAGTGTCTCCAGTGTTTGCTTCCCATTCACCCTTTATTTTCTGTCTTCAGTGTTTGCTTCACATTAAATTCCAGACATCCTGGTGATATACAAAAAGCATTATATTTTTATTAGGTAATTACTTCTATCTGGATTCAAATTATTAACATATGTCAAATGCACAGCAAAAATGGCTGTGCTAGCCGTGTTCCTGTGTACCCCCATGTTTTCAAAGGCTTGGCACAATTCTGAGTAGATACTCTTTCCTTCATGTAATATGTTTTCCTTTCACAAGGGTATGTTGGAAGTGATGACATTTCTCTTTGTTATTTTGGTATAACTGCATGACTCTGAAAATCAGTCATAATGACTTTTCAATCCATGCCTTGTTTCTGTTGGCTATGCCTGCAGTCCTCCGTTTGTAGTTCACGACCTACTGGCTCTATGCAATTAACATAATTCCAACATGGAGAATTTGCCTGAGCTCATCATGGCCAAATACACACATTATTACTCACACAGAGACAGAGGAAAGTTCTTGAAAGGGAAGGGCTCAGGAAGATCTCTATGAACTCTGGCAACCCTTTTTCTCATTGACTCTGGCATTTTTTTCTGCCTTAGTCACAGTGACTCCAGCAAGGTAAGTCTGAAAAAATGACGGGGTCTAAAAAATATAATGGTGAAGTAATTGTCTCACAGTATCTTTCAGCTCAGATATTTTCTATAAGAATAACTCAGCCTGGCCCTGAAGACCTATGATTCCTTTTTATCTCTTCTTTTATATGACTTGCCATTCCATCTGTTTCACATGTATTATCTTCATCTCTGTAGCTACAGGGAAGGGTATTCAGTTCACTCTCTTTGCTGGTTGGCATTTTGTTCCATTTCATGCATGTTTTCCAGCAGCATTTTATAACACAGGCAGACACTGAGGACAGCTAACCACATGTTAATGGAATTCTTCACTATGACAGGGATACAGTCCATGGAGTATACAGGTCCATCACTCATTTGTCCATCTACCACTCCCACTCACCTATTCCTCAACCTTTTGATTTGTAATGCTAAAGCAAGTCCCAAAACATGAAAAATGTTTTGTCTAGAGGAAGCAACTGCTATACACGAAGAAGAAAACTCCATTTGCGGCTCCCTAATTCATCCCTGTCCTAAGACATCCCCTCTGACTGAATGAGTCTCTGGCCTATAAAGCACTAAAACCTAAAGGACCACTTTGATGAGATTATCACCTATTGCTCTTACCCTGTTTATTTACTAGCCTCTGTCACAGTTGGCATATTGGTTCAGAAACAAGTTTCCTGTTAATTACTCATTTCTTCAAGTGTTATAATTCTGTCTCCAGCATGCAATTCAAAGAGAGCAGAATCTCAAGGCTGTCCTGCTCATAATATCCATTAATTTCTCCCCACTCTTAGATCTCTGCTGATATTACTAACTTAAGAAACAAGTTGTACTACTGCACTGTGTATTCTTCTGACCTTTCTGAGACTTACAGCTTTTGTGTTCTCAATACCAGCCTAATAGAGCTTGTGTGTCCCTCAGGTTTGAAAGGACCATAACCAGATGATCCTGCTACCCAAGGGAAAGGTAAAAAAAAATCAAAAAACTTCAAAAGACCCAAACAAAACCACAAACTAAAGCTAAGACCATTCACCATGTAGGGACAATAAGCACATGCGGTAAAATGAAAATAATAAAATTCTAAACCCAAACAGACTTGAAGATTAAGAACCCATCTTTTCTTTCATTAGTGTCAAATGCAAACAAAAATTCCTGTCTTTATCCACTGGTGTGGCTGACAGTAATAACCCCTGAAAGCCTTTCTATGTACTCAAGCACACCAAGACCTAAAGAATTGATAAAACAAGAACAGATTGCAATTTTTCCTCCACTTTGGTTTTGGTTCTATTTATTTTCTTTGTTTCTTCCTTTTTTCTATCTTAGCAATTTTTTAATAAAAAGACCATGCCTTAGATTTGGACAATTAATATTAGTATTACTCAAACATTCACCTTACTGATCACCAGGCCCCTTTCTCAACAGCTTTGAGTAATTTCAGCTACTAAGTTTCCTTTTACATGTCTCATTGCAGTTTGAGCAAACCCAAACCCCAGCAGGTTTCTCTTTACTTACCACCTCTATACAGCTGGATATCTGCTGCTCCCTGCTCCTGGCTGCTCAGTGCTGGCCTTGTGTGCAAGTCTTGCTAACTACACAATTAAATGCCAGATATTACAAACTACTAACATCAAACAGAATACAAAAGTTAAAGTTGTTACTCTGTTCCCTATCTCAAAACCAAATCAACAAAATCTTGGTGGCATTTTCAGTTCCAAAGCAAAAAAAAACCAAAAACGAAAAAACAAAAACCAAAAAACAACAAAAAAACCAAAAAAAAACCAAAAAAACAAACAAACAAAAAAAACAACAAAAAAAAAAAAGAAAAAAAACCACAAAAAACCAAAAACTGTGCCAGAAAGAACACACGTTAGTTTTAATACAGTCATTATGGAAGCAAATCTTTTCTGGGACCAAGGCAATTTGTAGGCAAAATAGATGAAATACATTCTTCCTGAATGTGCCCAAAGCATATGTATATAGTCTCACGGACCTCTGAAGCCAGATTCTTGACTTCCTAACTCTGTGACAGCAGAGGTGAAAGTTGCTGACCTCATTAATATATCGAGGGGGAATTAAGGCACCAGCCAGCCCTTCCAGTGCCCCCGGCAATCTGGACAACATACTGACCTGAGACAGTGCTATTCTGGCACCAGACCATGGACTGCACAGCTGCAAAGCATATACTGTAAAAACGTGAACTACAGCACAACACTTACACAGTGAACAACTCTTCAAAACCTTTTTGTTCCCTTCTATGGGAAAACAGTCTATACAGTGAGCTCCCAAATGCTAACTTGCAATACTCCTGCTCTAGAAAGATGGCACAAACAGCCTTGTCTAGAGCCAGCACCTGTCTCACCTTCACACCTCTGATGAATAACAGGAAGGCAGCACCACTTAAGGAGAGCCCCTTCACATGGTGTGTTACACCAGGCTCTGGCTCTTAGCCTACACTGTGCCTGGGGGACACTGTCAGTGACTGTGAGGCAAAAAAATGAGTTGCCTGCCAACGCAAATTTACCTGGAAGCATGTCACATCAGTGTCTGGGGTGTCAACAGCCAGGAAGATGGCAGATTGCAGACCAGCTGTGCATGCACGATGTGTCCAAGGACACTTTGTCCCTCCACAGGTTCCAAACACGTTTCTGGCTGGAGTGGGAAGTGACATTTAGATTCATCGCACTGCTCCCTCCTGCGTACCAGAAGTTACAAACAGCATTGTCACACAAGCAGGAAAGTGTGGAGGGCAGAAAATCCACAGAAGTGCTGCAGTGTTGCAGGGAGGAAGAGTGAGCTGCTCAGCATCCCTCCATGCAAGCCGCTGACTAGTCTGAGCAGCCAGGATTCTGTGCTGATGGAGAGGCTGCTATGAAAGGACAGAGTGGTGTCACCCTTCCTAGGTGGACTTCACCACTAAATGCAGGTCAAAGCAAGGCACTCTCGATTCAGGAGGAGACAATTTCTTTGGGGAGCCATAGCTGATGCAGCTTCTGTTAATGTTGTTCACCTCTCAGGAACAGTTTGTCTAAGTGCCTGAGGTGTCCTCAATCTCCCATTGATGATGACATTCAAACCATGCCAGGGTGGTCCAGAACACAATTTTTCAAGTGGCTTGGATTAGTTTTAGAAGACCAAATTACTCAGAGATATAAATAATTCTACTCTGTGATATCTGACTGAAGACCTTTTCATTGTGTGTGAAAAAAGTAAAAATGCCTTAAGCTAATAAACACACACAGAGTAAAGAACAAAGTCTATTTTTTTCATCATTAGCTGTTCTCAGAAAGGTTTTGGCCCCCTGCATTTTTTGCTGACATATTTTTGCTTTCCCAGGAAGGATTTCCTTCCCAGTGCCTCCTAACTATGGACATATCCAGGTTTCATTGGATATGAAATGCATTTTCAATTGCCAAATTACATGCCATAGCAATGAAGAAGGGAGGACACAACAGATGCCCCAACCCTTAACCAAGGGTACAGGGAGGAGTGTACAACATTCCAGGAAGCTGAGTCTGTGTGGACAGTCATTTGTTGCCCTAACCTATTTGTTCTGCTCCCTACAGATGCTCACTCACACCCCGAATTTAAAAGGCCTTATGTGACCTCAGTATACCTAGAAGCCTTAGCAGTAGCAGCAGACACATTAGTATTGTGTAGGCAGAGGCTTGTTCTGCTAAGCTGCAACAAGTTTGTAGTTTGGTAGGTCTTGCTTTAAAATTCCTTAGTTAAGTGTTAGAAGTTGCTAAACTGTGCTGGCTGGTTGGATCACACAAGTGTTATTACATTTGAAACTCAGATGAAAGATGATGTCACTGAGGGCAAGTAAGGCATGGGTGTAACACTGTAATAGGAGTGTAATCATGGTTGCAGGGAGCATTTACACCTCTTTCCTGTGGAACATGTATGTGGGAATGCAGCACATAATGTAAAGGCCCTCACCTAAATCTCTCTGGAAACTGCCATCTGAAGCGAGGAGAGGGGCTCTGGTGCCCGAGTGTAACAGCTGTGCTTCCTTCAGCTGCCTAAGAATGACTGAGCACAGCACTCAGCTACTGCAGGCAGAGCAGCCCAGCAGCACATTTGTGTGGCTGGCTCTCATGCTAATGCCTGCTAACAAAATTGCTTGGGAACAACTACTGTGCTACCTCTCCTTAATGCAGACATACCTAAATATAACCCACAGCTTATTTTCATAGGAACAAGTATTGGCAGGTCCTAAACTGCAGATGGGAACGTTTGATAGCTCTCAGGTGTACTGCCAGCTCTTGGCTGTGGCTCCTGTGTCTCCTTGCTAATGCCAAGAGGTCTTAATGATAACTGCAAAAGTTGAACAGATTTGGGTATCTGAAGGGAAGCAACTTGCAGGGAGGGCTCAAATCGCAGGTTTGTGATGTACTGTGGCCTGCTGGGGTGCCCATAAGGTGAGAAGGATTGAACTCATTCATATGAAGTAGACCTTACAGTGGTGCCTTCTCCAGAAGTATCTCTGGAGATCCTGATATTACTTTCCTTCTCTTATTGAATAATGAATTCTACCTCCCTCTAGTCTCACTGGGAAAACCAAACTGCATGCAACAGTCTACGCAGTGTCTTCTCAATAATATTTTCCCACAATATCCTCTATCTAAAACAGGATTATTTCCCTTCTTCATTTGCTCAGCTAGAGGTAAAACTGCCATTTCTGCCTTTTGGGTAATCTTCTGCCACATTTTTTCTCTGCCTGAGTACATCTGTTCATTCTTTTTAAACTATCTGTTCTGATTGCAAAGCAGCTCTTTTTAAAATTGCCAAATACACCTTAGCTTTCCAAAATATTGTTCCTGTATGTATTTCTTTCACATAAAGAAGAATATGTGTTCCAAGCAGCAATTCTGCATCAGTAAAGTTGGTTTATCTATCTGCTGCAAAACCATTGAAACAAAACCCTAATAACATAGCTTCTCTGTCATGAAATTTCTGAAGTTACTTTAGTTTAAGTTACTAGATTGTAGATGGAGACTAGAAGCTGACATATATATACATAGTAGACTTTTTTTTTGGAAATGAGGAAAGAGTAGCAACTGATGGGAGAAAAGCCAGACAGAAAACTAGGATAGTGACCATTTTAGCCACCTCAATTTTGCCAACAATAAATGTGAATGAAGACTCTGCGAAGCCACAAATGAGAGCTGGAATATTTACATTTTCTTCAGTGAAGATAACTGAAGTAAATGTGTTCAAAATAACAAGAATAAGCAAAAAGGAATTTTTCATTTTGCTGACATGTCACTATTGGTCTGTGCTTTTCCTCTGTCTATATGCAATGACGTCTCTAGGCAACTGCTAAATTTCATATCTTCCCAGCAATTGCTACCTTATTACATTATGCAGCCAAATCAATGGAAAGATTCATTCATAGTTTTACATATAGAGGATAAAGGCTTCAAAACATTTTACTTTCATTTGGCAATTTCTGAAGGTATATCTGCAATAGCCACATCCACTCCATTTAATCCCTGTATCCTTACTTTGTGTTACATACTATTGCCAAACAGGACCTTGAAAGTCACAATTTGATTAGCTCTTCTCTCAATTAATTTCCCCTTAAAGCATCACAGAACTCAGGTGCATTTTTACTGCAACCTTTTTTATGATATTTTATCATTATGGGGTGAAGGTCACAATTTTTCCCTTCATTGCATTTATTCATAATTTCACATTCCCTAAAACACAATTTTACAGCAAACTATATCTCTCATCTTATATATATTTTAGTTTTTATAAAATACCCATTGTAAATGAAACCATGACACAGAAATAGAATTACTTTTCCCTAAAACTATCTACACATACACTCTGAATTTCTGGTTGCTAATATGTACTTAAATACTGTATTCACATTACATTTTATATCAGGTAATACCAAAGGGCTGATGTAGCGTAGTCTTTGTGATTCTTAAACAACTACAAAAGACAATGGATAATACACTTTTTTTTCACAATCAGTTACAGATTAATAAAATATTAAGCCAGAGCTCTGTTCTGTTCAGCATATTACACCATCTTCCACCAGATATCAGTATTGGTTGACTCCTTCCTGGTTTAGGAATGACCTATGGCCTACCTCTCCCCTTGTTAAAACTCGGGTTATCACAAAGTGCTCTAGTTTCTGTCATAAAAGTATTTCCTTATTTCAGTAATTGCTGTAAAATGCACAAGTAATAATGACCTGGGTTTTGTTTAGCATGAGAAGGGGATTCAGGATTCAGAGGCTTTAGCTAAACCTTTGTATAGCCATATTCTGTGAGACATGTAAAAAAATCCCAACAGTAATATGGTTTACAGTTCTACTACTTTTAAAGAAAATATAAAACAAGATAATATTCTTTGGGACTGAAGAGCATGATTATTAAACTGCGATGTTACTCCTTGCAAATCTTAAATTACCAGAGACAAAGATAATTTCCATAAACAACAGAAGTGTAGAAGACTGCTTTCTTTTACAAAGCTGCAGTTTTGTAACATAAGGTTTTAAATCACTATATACTTCAAAATAATTTGGAACATGATAAGCAAATAGCTTGATTTCCTTAATATTTGGTAGAAAAATTCGCATGGAAAACAAAGAAAAAGAAAACACCCTACATAGGGCAGCAGAGTAACTTTGCCTCCATGTACTGAAATTCCAGCAAGACAAAATAAATCAACTCTATGTTCATCAACCTTCAGATAATAACAAATTGCTTATGTTTCTAAAAAAAGTGGAATAGATGGGTGTACGAGACACTATTTCACTAGACTTTAGCGTTTTAGTAGGTAAAACACACGGTCAAAGGAACCGGTTCTTAATCCATATTCAGAGCTGAAAAAGGAGTTTGTGTTACTTCCTCCTCTTCAAAATCAATTTAAACTGTCAAAATACCTTCAAATCGTCAGATTTCAACTTTTACCCCAAGAAAACCCTCTAAAGAATAAGACTGAGTTGTTGCTGTAACATTTATGTCAAAAGGAAATTTTTAATTTGCAAGGAAAAACAAAAGTTTCTCCCTTCAGAGGTCTCTCCAGCAGCAGCACACGGGATTTATCGCCTCTCCTTTAACTCAAATCGCGTGTTTGCTGCAGGAAACTCTCCCGAACGCAAGTACCTGCTCTTCTCCCCCCTCACCGGGGAAACTGGGCGATTTGGTGGCAGAAATTCCGAGGAAAATACACTTTTGTTAGTCCAAAGAAACACAAATCGAGCACACCGAAGGGCTCCCCGGCCGTGCAGCGGGGCGGGCTCTGCAACCCACCAATCACCGCGCGGCTCCGCTCTAAAAATACGAGCATCTGACCCAGGCCAGCCCAATTGTGTTCGCCTGCTCCGCAGAGGAAGTCGCCGCGATGTCCGAGACCGCTCCCACTGCCGCCCCCGATGCGCCCGCGCCCGGCGCCAAGGCCGCCGCCAAGAAGCCGAAGAAGGCGGCGAGCGGCTCCAAAGCCCGCAAGCCCGCGGGGCCCAGCGTCACCGAGCTGATCACCAAGGCCGTGTCCGCCTCCAAGGAGCGCAAGGGGCTCTCCCTCGCCGCGCTCAAGAAGGCGCTGGCCGCCGGCGGCTACGATGTGGAGAAGAACAACAGCCGCATCAAGCTGGGGCTCAAGAGCCTCGTCAGCAAGGGCACCCTGGTGCAGACCAAGGGTACCGGCGCCTCGGGCTCCTTCCGTCTCAACAAGAAGCCCGGAGAAGTGAAAGAAAAAGCTCCTAAGAAAAGGACGCCTGCAGCTAAGCCCAAGAAGCCGGCAGCTAAGAAGCCCGCCAGCGCTGCCAAGAAGCCGAAGAAAGCGGCGGCGGTGAAGAAGAGCCCCAAGAAGGCGAAGAAGCCGGCGGCTGCAGCGGCCAAAAAAGCGGCCAAGAGCCCCAAGAAAGCCGCAAAGGCAGGCCGCCCCAAGAAGGCAGCGAAGAGCCCGGCTAAGGCGAAGGCGGTGAAGCCCAAAGCGGCCAAGCCTAAGGCAGCCAAACCCAAAGCGGCTAAGGCGAAGAAGGCGGCGCCCAAAAAGAAGTAAATTGTATCAGGAGAGTTTTGTTCTACATATTTTGTTATCCAACGGCTCTTTTAAGAGCCACCCACACCTTCCCTAAAGGAGCTGATGCACCGAGGATTGTCCGTAACCTGCAGCAAGGGTCCAGCAATTCGTAAGTCGTCAAGAGGTCAATTGTGTCTTGTGTTTTTTTGTTTCCTAGGGATTACCGAAAGAAATAGTTAAGAACGCGGTAGAGCACGGCGACTTTAGGGAAGTGTAGATTTTTGTTTTTCCTCCAAGTGATTCCTTTGACTACCAAGAAACAATGTTTTATAATGATTTGATAAAAAATCGGATGTACCTTTTTTAAAGATATATTTTGTAACAAAATAATGCAATTGCCAGGCACGCTACTACTGAGCCATGTCTAATCTATTGAATTATTTCTCTTTAAGTATCCCGTAAATGCCTTTTTCTGTTTGGGGGGAGGAGGGGCGGGTTTCTTACTGACAAAAATAGCCCTGATCTCTCCCAATCCTTTTGTTCCCGATGAGAAAGAAAGCTTTAAGTATTGAAAAAGCCCGCCCTGCCCAAGGATTGGCCAGCGGAAATCCCGGCCCGCTGCCCTTCCCCCGCCCTTCCCCGAAGACGAGTACGCCTCCTATCACTGGAACTGTATCAGCCACTCGGAGAAGAAATAGGCGGAAAAGGGAGGTGGGACAGGAACGCCCAACGAATAGTGTCCGTATGTTCTCAGACCTAAGAACTAAACGGAAAATATCCCATACCAGAAACAACTTGCATGGAGAGAAGGACGTTTTGGCACGACTTTGTTAACAAAAATATGGAAAATATTGCTACTTTATCCAACCAAAAATAAAAAGTTGAAACAAGAATTGAGTACTTAATACAAAACGGCCTTCACTGTTCAAATAACTCAGCTCTCTTAGGACCTTGTGGGTGGCTCTGAAAAGAGCCTTTGGGTTTTTCCAAAAAAGCGAATGTACTGCTTTAACCTTCGGCCCTCACTTGGCTTTAGCCTTGTGGCTGTCGGTCTTCTTGGGCAGCAGCACGGCCTGGATGTTGGGCAGCACGCCGCCCTGCGCGATCGTCACCTTGCCCAGCAGCTTGTTGAGCTCCTCGTCGTTGCGGATGGCGAGCTGCAGGTGGCGGGGGATGATGCGCGTCTTCTTGTTGTCGCGGGCCGCGTTGCCCGCCAGCTCCAGGATCTCGGCCGTCAGGTACTCCAGCACGGCCGCCAGGTACACCGGCGCGCCGGCGCCCACGCGCTCCGCGTAGTTGCCCTTGCGCAGCAGCCGGTGCACGCGGCCCACGGGGAACTGCAGCCCGGCCCGCGACGAGCGCGACTTGGCCTTGGCGCGCGCCTTGCCGCCCTGCTTCCCGCGCCCGGACATCTTCCCTCGCTCGCTTCCCCGGCACAGGAACACGCAGCGCAGCAGGCACTCAGCGCTCCCCACCTCCGCTCTCGTTTTACTATCTCAACCTTTCGCTGATAGGCTGAGAAGTAGGTCTTGTGCAGACAGCCAATGAGAAGCCGGATCCAATTCTGACCAATCAGACGCGAATACGGGGCAGTGATGACATCAATTCGTGGGCTGACCAATGAGAATGCGCACGGCAAAAGCTGCTAATTTGCATAGGCGCACTATAAATAAGTGGCACGCAGCCGTGCTCCTCACTTCGGTCCTGGGTTGGTTCTGCAGCAGTGCCGTGGTGTTAGGAGTGAAGCCGCTGTCGCCATGCCCGAACCGGCCAAGTCTGCCCCCGCGCCCAAGAAGGGCTCCAAGAAGGCGGTGACCAAGACGCAGAAGAAGGGCGACAAGAAGCGCAAGAAGAGCCGCAAGGAGAGCTACTCCATCTACGTGTACAAGGTGCTGAAGCAGGTGCATCCCGACACGGGCATCTCGTCCAAGGCCATGGGCATCATGAACTCCTTCGTCAACGACATCTTCGAGCGCATCGCGGGCGAGGCGTCGCGCCTGGCGCACTACAACAAGCGCTCCACCATCACGTCGCGGGAGATCCAGACGGCCGTGCGCCTGCTGCTGCCCGGCGAGCTGGCCAAGCACGCCGTGTCCGAGGGCACCAAGGCTGTCACCAAGTACACCAGCTCCAAGTAAATACTTGCCAGAAATACTATTTAACCCAAAGGCTCTTTTAAGAGCCACCCACTTTTTCAATAAAAGAGCTGAACAATCAAGCAAGAAAAAGCACTTTACAGTTTCTTAATGTAGAATGTTTATGTTTAGGGTGGGTTTTTTTGGGTTGGTTTTTTTTTTTTAAGGGTTTTTGGGTTTTGCATACTACTTAAGGGTTATCTTGATAAAATACTGCTGTCGAGTTTATTTACAGTATGTCTATAAAGACGGTTTTAAATGGCTGGGGGTGTTCGTTGGGGTTTTTTTTAGGTGATGTTTTCCTTAATTTATGGTTGTAGCAATTTTCAATATCACCTTACTATTGCATGTTATGTCACCATACAAGTTTCCATGTTATGTTTGTTGTAAACTGGAGGATAGGAATCTTACTGGATTTTTCAAGTCGGGAGGGAATTGAAATTATTAATGGATGGTCATCCATGTACAGCATTGCTGTTGTAAGATCTACCACTTGATGGTGCTCAGTCTTTGGAGTTTTTGGGGTTTGCAGTTATTTTTGTCACAGAAGTGAGACATGAGTACAGCCCACTGTACTATAAAAGAATTTATGTAGCCACAAGTGGCATTTACCTTAAGCTCTTGCAAATAGCCCAGGGATCAATATAACTCAGAAGCACTTTCTAAAATCTCCTTCATCTTCACCATTTGTCTTTATAATCCTACTGTTCATGTGATATTTTTTTTTTTACAGTAACTTGCCTAGCTTCTCCCCATGACTGCTTTGGGTTCTCCTTTCAGGAAAACACGAGAATATTAATTTTTTTTTTTACTTATCTGACCTTTTCTACATTAATCTGTCACTAATTTTAATAAAACTATTAAACACTAAGAAACTAGACACTCTGCACTGACTTTGTCAGCTACCAGACTTTATCACATAGCTACTAATTAGGCTCCAACTGCAGGCTTTCTGAGTCATTCCCTCTCATTCTTGGATAATTACATGCCACCATAGATGCAGATCAAAGCCATTATCAGTTTCAAACTGGATCTGAATACTCCTAAATTTCAAGTATATATTATGAACTTCTGAACATACTTAATTCATCCAGGGACTACAGAATCACAAAAGTGAACTTTCTAGTACTGACTTGCATATTTTTTAGTAGTACATGTAACAAGACAGGCACCAGGTCTGTCATAAATTTGTCACCTATTACCTAATAAATGTTAATGTCAGTTTGAAGGGTTATGGGGACTTCTCAGCTATCCAGTGGGAAGAGGCATTCTCCAAACTCTTCTTTATCAGCCTGAAATGGTGTTCTGCTATCTCTCCAAGTGCTTTAGTGCAAACTCTGAAATACAGGTTGCTTATTCTGAGTGTCTGTATATGTCTAATACCTTAAAAGATTAATAAACCATTGCATATCCAGTCTCTAGGCGTTTTCAAGTTTTGCTAGGTCACTAGAAAAGCACAATGTGCTCATACTTTGACAGCTGAAGACAGTCACTAGAAGAATTTGTCAGTGGCTATTCTGTATATAATCAGTCATGTGAAAATACCCCAGTTCAAACTACAGCTACGATGGGAAAGCCCTGCTGTCTGGTTTAAAGTAGGAGCTCAGTGATGCCTTTTGGCTTCCCAGCTCATAAGTGCTCGTTTTGCTTTTCCTGTGTTTGTGTGTCCCATGTTGCACACCTCATTAGGAGCCATCACAGAACTTGAGCATTTTTTTAATAAATTGTTTCAGTGTGTGAAATTGTTTCTAGGCCTATGAAACTCTTCACTAAACAGAAAACAAAATGTTGCTGATTGCTTCTTTCAATTTCAGTATGAATGATAAGGCAATATTAGGGGACTATGATGTCAAGATAGCATTTGACATCAGATCTGACTGTAACGTAACTCTAATTTTTCTAACAGTGCTGAGAACAAAGTCTCTGAACTGACAAAGAGCTATTACCATGGAAAATTTTTTTAACTTGTTCTTGTCACCGAAGGTAAAAGTAGTAGGATTTAAGCTCAGCCAAAATAACAAATCTCAAAAATTTCATGCCACAAGAGGATGAAAATTCAAAACCACTAATGCAAATAGTGTGAGTATAAAATAATATAACAATTGATTCTTGCATAATTCATGTTCTTTACTGTTCTTTCCTATTTATTTCAGAGCAGTCTTCTTTGTATTCTTAAAGACACCCTACTCAGATGACATCACCCAGCACCAGTAAGAGGGCACAGTGCTCAAATACATCAGCCTGGTGGAGTAGGTGTTATTGCTGCTGCCACCAAACCATGAAGGAACGAAGCAGATGCCCCCTCAAACAGTTTTCCTGCCCTAGGTTCCTCTTTGAAGATGAGTTTCCAATTCACTGAGTAAAAAGTTTCTTTTTCCAGTGTGCAGAGCAGATAGAGCTGGGTGGCTCCAAAGAGGAGCCCCCTACACCAGATTGCAACCCAAATTATGTCTGTGCGACCCATCATCCAATCCCCACATCCAGGAATTTAGTTCCTGATGGTGGTCCCTTGATGTCATATTGATTTTTTTGGTCACTGGGCTGGCCTCCTTTTGAAGATATTTCATTCTTGGGATTGGTTCCCTGATCCATCTTCATTCTGCTTCTGTCTTGCCAGTTTCAGCTTGTTCAGTGTTTGTGACACCATTTTTATCAAAAAGTTTACACTCATCAGCTCATGTGCCCTAGGGCTCCAACTTGCTGATCTTCCAGTGCAAAGCAAAGTTATTAATCCCAACAATTCTCAATACTGAGAAGTGTTTGAATGCATAATCTATAAACAGGCCCTTCATGTTTTTATTTAATCTACCCTCCATGTTTACCTTCAAAATACCTCTTAATCCACAATGTCTGAAATATGGGGAATATTACACTTCCTAATACAACCATTTTTGTCAAAATATTTTTTTATATCAGCGATTTTTTGTATCTCAGATTACCAGAGTGACATTACAGCTTAGTAAATAACCAGCAAAAAAAGAACACTGAAGAACAATACAACCAGTTACCAAAAAATCCCCTATTTTATATTTTTAATAGAATAATAAAATTATTATCACTCCTGGAATAATACTTATCTTCTCTAGATGACCACCCCTGCAGTAAAATTTATGTTTATTCATCATTATGTTTAAAAAAGAAAATACCTCTTCTTTTATTTCTGCCAAAGTGAAATACACCAGCTGGGCAAACAAATATCTATATTCTTTGGTCAACTGACTGAACAGTGAATCAGAAATGAGAAATAGATGCCATACACCTGGACCGAAACCTGAACAAATCACAGACTGTCTGTAGGAATTTTTTTGCTACTTCTTGGGGTTTTGTGGTTTTTTGGAGGGTTTTTTGTTTTGGTGAGGTAGTTTTTTTGTTTGGGTTTTTTAATGTTTGTTTTGTTTTTATTAATGATGTAAACCAGTATCTGTTCTCAAACCTGGATTTTTTTTCTTTAATGGCCACAGAATACAATTACCTGAAACCCAAGACAACTTATTGCAATGTTAGTTTCCCAGAGGCTTTATTTCCCATTTTCAATAGAAAACATTCTATTTTAAAATAATTACAGTTGCAGGAGAATGTACTGACTGCAGCTAGGGAAAAATATTTGGTTTTACGCACATCTTGATGTAATGTTTTCTGCCAGTGATGAGGTTAGATGGTAAATGAAAAAAAAATTGAGACTTCAGGTTCCAAATACCTGCTCTAAGGGTTGTGCCATTCAGAGAACAGCACAGCTCAAGACACGACACAAATCTCACTGGAGGAGAGAGCTGAAAATAGATGGGAATGCAGCTGGGAACTTCTCCCTTCCCAACTCCCACACCTACGAGGAAGGAAGAAGCATTACAACGAGCAGAGGCAGCTCTTTCCTCAAGGACTGGGGTCACAGAACCAGAGGCCTGTGTAGGTGGAAAGGGTGGTTTTGGTTAGATTTCTTTCATGCCTACAAAGAACCAAATTATTTGACTGCAACCCTATCAAAGTGGGTCTTTCAAAAGCATTCCTTGTCAAAAATGAAACAAGGTATTAATCAAAAAAGTTCATCCTTTCATTTTTACCACTGATAATCTCAGGAAGCAATTATGAGCATAATTCATTTTACAACTAGAAAACAAGTATATTGAAAAGAGTTACAGAACAGATGGGAATTTTAATCCCACATAAAATCCACAACCTTTTTGTAATTGCATTCCTGCTTATATTGCATGTAGATATTTTCACTTGCAAAGGTCATAGGAAAATGGAAGAAATAATTTCTGAAATAAGAAGAGAGCACACAGAGTGTTACATCTGAGATGTGAACTTCAAACAGGTGAAAGGATACTGACCTCCTTTTGTGCAGTATCAGAGCTGTGAAGAAATGCACACATTTCTGGTATGCATCCTCTTTTCCTTCTGTAGCAAACCTCAGCAATAAACAATCTGAACACTCCACATGATCAAGTTTTAGGGTTTTTTTTTCCCCTTATGCTCTTGGGACACAGCAAGGTTAATGCCTTCAGTCATTCCACTTAGAAAAGAGGACAGAAATTACCACAGGAATGACATAGGCCCAATCTTTCAACATATCAAAAAACATCTTTAAACAGAGCTGCCTTCACCTGCGCTCCAAGCATCAGCAGGCTGGACTGACTGCATCACAGGCACACCCGGGTGCCTGGGCTCAGCTGAGCTGGCTCAGGAAGCCAAATTTATCTCAGTCGGTTCTACTCTCTACCTGTGGGGGCTTTTGAAATTGCTGCTACCAACCCCATGGAAGAAGTGAAATGGTCACATTTCACAGGCATCTGGAGCTCCTGGAGCCTTAATTGATACTTACATGTCGTGCAAAACCTCATAGGATGTATATGTGTTGTACTTCAGACTTACCATAGCAGCTCACATTTCTCAGCAGGAAAAGACATGATATAAAGAACAGGGGAAAACACCAGGAAACTGCAAAAGAGCTGGGATTAATTTACAGCATTTATCTGAACCGAATAATGTCTACTTTTCTTCTTTGCCCTACAGGTTTGTTTCTTGACAATGGTAAAGTAAAAAATACTTTAACTGGTGGCTGTGGCAAAACTGAAGAGGAAATACCTTGTTTCTGGATTTAAAAATCCAGGGCCCTGCTCTGCCCTTCCAGGAGATATCCAAATCTTTCCTTTGCCTTCTCCCTTCTGTTCCCAGGGGCCTCTTGCGGTGCGAGGTGCTGGTGGAAGCTGCAGAGTAGCATAACCTGATTAACTCCTAATCCCAAAACACCGCCATTCCCACTGTGAAGTCCTGCTCCATCCTGTGTTACCCTGCCATTTCCCTCCTCCCGGAGGCAGATTAGTCCTTAAATCACCGTCCCTGGCCCCAGCGCAGGCAGCAGGAAAATATCTACTTGTCACGGCCTGGCCAACAAACCCAAAGGATTTTGCTGTCGCTGGAGATTTGATGGTTCCTGGTGGGAACCGTCCACTCTGTCACTCACCCCCCACACTCCCCCCGCTGTATTTATGCAGCAACGGGATAACTCGGCTTCAGCCGAGCTCTCCTCCTTAACGTGCCCAAATTCAACTCCTGCGATTAAACCACAAAACGTGCAACAAAGGAAAAAAACAAACCAACCACAAATTCATATATGATTCCTTCGTTTTAATGCACAGCCAGCTCGTCAGTCCGGGAGCCACAGTGAATCCTGCCATTCCAAACTGCGCACAGAATCCTTCCCTCAAGCACCGGGGCGGGAGGTGGAGAGGGAGGGGATGCGGCATCAGCGGGCGCCGTGGGGGGGTGGTGATGCCCTGCCCGAAGATCTGTCCCGTCAGAGTTCCTAAGTGCTCCCATTTTCACCTTCCTCTCCCATTTTGCTGTTGCAAAACCGAGATTTTGTCAAAGATATATCCGGAAGTCCATCTGTGTCGATCAAAGGAAGCTGCCGGTGTTCACTCTTGGGAAATACATATATTTCCAAAACAGTTCTGCTCACTTATCCCGGTTTTGGTAAACCATATCTATAAAGCATTTTCACAAGAGCGTCTGGCTGTACAATGTGCATTCGAGGTCCTGCGACCCTTCATAATTTAGACCTCATGTAGCCCAATCTTTAATTTATGGCTTTATTTCCCACGTATGTAAATCAAAACTACAACTACATAATAACCGAGCACATTCTTTAGCAGAAAAAAAAATGAGAGGAACTACTACAATAATAGTTATTAATTATATATCTTCTTGACTATTACCACTGTACCCTTAATATTAGAGCATTCTTTTGTAAGGGAAAGCCCATAAAATTGTTCTGTTGGAAGTTTCTACAGTCTACAAACTAGAATTTTGTTCTAGTCAGCCAACATCGAGAGTGCAAACACGATTTTTCTTAGAAGTCTTTCCCATTGCTTGCTACAATTCAATATGCACAGGACAGTCTCATTATGTGGAACAAGGTGGCACAGAGGGGAGTGTAGACTTCCTTGCCCTGTGGAAGGGTGAATTTATCACTGACTCTGTTCTAGGAAAATGAAATTCAGCGAACACCAGGTCACAGAAGTTAAGTCACATTTATTTTTCCTGTACTGGAGGATAGAGATGGGGAAAGACATGGTCATGTTAAAAACGGCTCCCGTTGCTGCGATGCCACGAACTGCAAGGCAGAGCCTCATGAAGCCGAGAAGCTGCTGGCTTCTGCAGCCAAGAGCCTGCACGAGATGCTAAGGGAAAAATAAGCCAGGAGGTGCTCCACTAAAGCCAGAAGGAAATCGGAAGACAGCAGGGCAACACCAGAGAATTAAACTTTAAAGCAACAGTGTGACCTGCTGTAAAAGCAGCAGCTTTTCAAAGAATGACTCGCTTTGTTGCCGGCTCGAAAGTCCCCATACCACAGGGAGAGGAGTGCGTGGATCCAGTGATAGTGCCAGAAAAACGAAATTAAAAGCGATTGTGCTCTTTTCAGCGTAATGCAGTTATCACCACCGCAGTGGCACATCACATCAGACCGCTCCTTGGGAACACTGGCAGCTCCTCCCTGTGGTGCGGGGCAACTCCTCCCTGCCTGAAACCTTTCCCTAGTGTTCTACAATTCTGCTAAGGAAAGCTGGTGGGACTCTTTCTCACATGAGCGCTAAAAGCAGCAAAAGTGGATCAGGCAGGGGCCCGAGGCTAGGAACACCCCTTCTGTTGAGAAATAATTTGTTCAAGTCACTGCCAGGACTGCGTAACACTATTCAGGGCTTTAATTTTTTTTGTCTGCAAGTTTTGCTTCCCTTCCCACTCCCCTTTCTCTGAAACACGAAAAGTGCAAGAGAGATTAGCTGCTATTTAGTACTCTTAAAGAAAACAATCCAGACTGCTAAGACTTTATAGTCGTTCTCTAAGACGTGCTGAACAGGGCACTTACAGCAAACACAGAGCTGGCTGGCCAGGACACGTGATATTTACATCATTATAAAACCCCTACTTCCCACTGTTAACACATTGAAAAAGACAATACATTAGTCAAGAAATTCTAAAAAAGCATAAATAACGATAACGTTTCCCAGTGATAAAAACGTAGGTTCTTTTAAGAAAAAAGAAACCAGCATTAAGACAACTTTCGTACAGGAACACGAAAACTAAAACGAAGGATAGCATAATTAAAGACTTGAAGAAATGACAACTTACGTGTTCTTGTCTCCTTTCACCAGATAACCAAAACTACAGTGACTCAACCCTTTATGACGAATGTGGGTGGCTCTGAAAAGAGCCTTTGTTTCGTGATTAGCC
>VXBC01012040.1:28124-38943 GCA_013399945.1 Ploceus nigricollis
GTTTCTGTTTTATGAAATGAAGAGAATCTAAGCTCTTGATGGATTTTTGCAGACAGGTCATCTCTCTGCCACTGATTGCCTGTTACAGTCTTCTCCCTAATAGGCACTGATGGATATGATATTTTGCATGGGGAACAAAGCTATGTGCCATCAAAAAAGAGAGTGAGTAACAGCTGAGATCACCACCAGAAGGCATGGTAAAAACAAAAGCAAAAAACCAAAAACCACCACTAACAAAAAACCCCTCAACATACAAATACCCACAAACAACAAAAAAAGCCTACAAACAACAAACCCCCTCCAAAAAAACCCCAACAAACAAACAAACAAAACCTCACCACCACAACAATAAAAAAACCACACCCTGTAAAACCAATTCCAAATCGACCCAGGCAGTATAAATCAGTTTTTCTTTGGGAGTTGCTTATCAAACTGCATTTGTAAGGAACAAAACCATAAGAGCCCCCACAGTTAGTTTGATGTCCTTCTAGAAAAATTTCTATGAAGAGCTGTAAATGAGTAAGTTGAACTCATTGCTCAGGATGGATGTACCCACATGATATCAAGGAAATGGGAAAGGCAAAGACAAAGAGAAACATTTGCACATTTCAGACAGGGATTTTAACACCCTTTTGTTCTTGTAAAATACATTCTTTCCCGCAGGAGCAGCCCACAGGGATATTTGACCAGTCTGTTCCTCTCCTAACTTTTTCTGCACTTTCAGATTTATGGAACAACTGATTCCCTGAACACAGAATGACATTTGGAAGGGAAGTTGGTCCCCATTGCCAGTTCCACATGATGGAAAATCTGACCCTGGGCCAGAAGTGCAGAGCAAAAATGCTTTATTCATCGCAGTAACAGTGTACTGGCAGACTCCATTGCAGTTCTCCTTGTACTTCTGCATCCAAGAGGACCCTGTTCCCATAAGGAAAACATACTTCTTGTTGGTTGGACATTCTTTCTCCCTTTTCCTTTGCCAGACTTGAAGGTAATTTGTTTTTCAAGTTTTCTCAAACTTGAAACTCTGCTCTTAAAACCTGCTGGTTTTAACACCTTGACTTTGGGGTTGCATTCAGTCTCAGGTTTTACCTTCCATGTTGTGCCTGTGCGTCTCTGACTCCACTGGCTCCACTTTCCTGGCTCAACCTCACACCAACCCCATCGCAGCAGGTTTGCTCAGTGATCCAGGATGGTGTGGCTGTGCCCAGTCACTGTCACAATTCCTGACCCACTCACCATGTGCATTAAATATGAAAAAGAGTTGTAGTCATTCAACTGATTGATTGATTTATTGATCTGAACAGACTCTTGAAATTATCCTTTAACTGAGCTCAGAAGTTATCAAAAACTTTGTGGTCTGGAATGATCAAGGAACTATTTTTCTCTTGCTTTAAACCAAAATAAAACTGTTGAAAAAAATCTGAGTATTTTTGTAAGAAGGTAATTAAAAAAAAAAAAGCAAGCTCTATCTGTGTAATACCTAAATTTCCTGCCTAATGCCTATCAAAACTCTGTCCATGGATTTTTTATTTTAAGAGATTGGTGTTCTATCTGGGGCCTTTAAATCTCTATGAATACAAAAAACTTTTGCCATGGGCAGAGGTCCTTTGCTGTAAACTGAACAGTAAGTAATTTTAAGTTCTTCCCTATTGAGACATGAAGTTTTCTTACTCATGTAACAATGTATTATAGCTTAGAATATCATGATAAATCAGTTTTTTAAATAAAAACCATCATGCATGGACAAAAGATGTCTTTCAAATCACCCAAAGTCTGCAATTACATCAAGGGCAGGTTTGAGTTGCCATAACTCTGTGACTTTAGTTATGGGGACTTTTTTTTTGTACCAGAAGCACCCAAAAGTCAAAATGAATATATCTGCACAACATACATGAAGTATCACTGCTCAGTAGCACAAGCATCAGGAGGGGCTTGAGAAAATATTGAAGTTACTGCGCAGATTTAGGCAACCCCAGGTGAAAAGCATGGTAATGGGGCTTTGCAGCTACAGGCTTCATGCATGACTTGGTCACCCTGTTTGAAGTATGCACATATAGGCTGCACTCCTGCCTCCTCAGCTGCATCTGTGAGATGGATGTCTCCATATTTCCTCCTGAGCAAACACTGAAAGTCAGTCACAGTCACAGTTCACTCAGTGAGATCAATCATCCATTTCAGACTGAAGTGCTGACATGGATGGCTGTAAACTGCTCAGAAGAGTCAGGAAAGAAGGGTGGGGGCAGGTTGTCTTCTATGTAAAAACAAAAAAGTGGATTGATTGCAAAGAACTGTGTTAGAAAAACAGTGATGAACAGCTGAGAACTTCTGGGTACAAAACTAGAGGCCAAGCCAAAAAAGGAAACCTCATTGTTGGTATTTACCACAGGCTACCCAAACAAAAGAAGGAGGATGCTGATGAAGTTTCTTTCTTCAGCTACAGGTGCCATCATATCCACAGGCTCCTGTTGGGGCACATCAGTCAACCTGACATCTGTGGAAATGTGGCACAGAAAGCCATGAGTTATCCAGGAGACTCCTAGAGCAAGTTGAAGATAATTTTTATCCAGGTGAAAGAAAGTCCAACCAGAGGAGAAGCATTACTCGACCTGTTCTTGCCAGCAAAAATTAAATAATTGAAGAGGTCAAGAATAGCTGTAACCTGGGCTGCTGACTGAGCCCAGACCTACCACAAATTCGAGGGATATGGGCCAGGCAAACCACAGAGACAAGATATTTAATTTAGTAAACATTCAGTTGCTTAAGAAAATAGGATATGGAAACCCCTTGGAAGGTGCCCTCAAGGATCAAGGAGAAGGTTAATCAAGACTGAAAGTTAAGGACATTTGTCCCATGGAGCAGGTGCACTTGATTCCCACATGTAAGAAAGCAGGCTAGCAAGGTAGAAGACCAATATGGCTGAGTAAAGACCTTCTGGTCGAACTGAAGTGCAAGAAGTAAATGCACAGACAGTGGAATACCCTGGGAAGAATATAGAGTGCTGTCCAGATGTGTAGGGATGGAATCAGAAAAGCTAAAATACATCTGTAACTGAATGTGGCAAGGGATGTGAAGAATAACGAGAGCTTCTGTAGGTACCCTGACCAGAAAAGGAGGACGAAATAAAATGGGCCCCCCCAATAACAAAGACAGGAGATTCAGTGACTACTGGCATAAAGAAGACTGAAGTACCCCACAAATTTTTTTTGCCTCAGTTTCACTGGCAGTCTCTTTCCTGTCTCCTAAGTCTGTGAAACTCAAAGCATAGACTAGGGGAACAAAGTCCCTTCCCTACTGTAAGAAAAGATCAGGTTCAAGACCATCTGAGGAACGTGAATAAGCAGAAATCCGTGGCACCTAAGGGGATCCATCCCAGCATCTTCAGGGAATTAGCAGATATACTTGTAATTCAGATGCTGTGTAATATTTTCATCAGAACAGAGTGGGATCAAGTGCACCCTCAGCAAATTTGTGGGTGACACCATCCTCAGTGGGGCCATTGATTCACTGGAAAGAAGGGATACTGTGCAGAGGGACCTTGACAGGCTTGAGGAGTGGACCCACGTGAACCTCATGAAGCTCAACAATGTCAAATGCATGGCCCTGCACCCAGGTCAGGGCCATTCCAAATATCTGTACAGACTGCAGGATGAACCAATTGCAAGCAGCCTGCATAGAAAGACTCGGAGATATGGGTAGATGAAAACTTGGACATGAGGTAGCAATGTGCATTTGCTGCTCAGAAAGCCAGTGGTATCCTGGGCTGCATTAAAAAGAAAGCACAGCTAGCAGGCTGAAGGAAGTGATTCTCTTCATTCACTCCACTCTAATGAGACCTCACCTGGAGTACTGCATCCACCTTTGGGGCCCCCAGTACAAGAAAGACTTGGAGGAGGTCCACAGGAGGGCCATGAAAATGATCAGGGAGCTAGAACACCTCTCCCATGAAGAAAGGCTGGGAGAGCAGTGGTTGTTAGGCCTGGAGAAGACAAGGCTCTGGGCAGACCTCAGTGTGGCCTTTTGATATATGAAGAGCACTTATAAGAAAGAGAGAGAAAGACTTTTCACCAGGGCCTGTAGTGACAGGACAAGGGGCAAGGTTTTAAAAGCGCAAGAAGTTAGATTTAGGTAGGTTCCAAGGAAGAAATATTTCATTATGAAGGTGGTGGGACAAGAGAAGTTGTTGATGCCTTCACGGGAAGATTTCCAAGCCACATGGGATAAGTCTTTGAGCAACCTGGTCTAGTGAAAGACATCCTTGCCCATGACAATGATGTTGGTCTAGATAATCTTTGAAGGACCCTTCCAACACAAATCATGCTATGATTCTGTAGTGCACCAAATCACATGGGCTCATAGGAAGGACCTTCCTGAAAGCACTTATCCATACCAGAATAGGAGAAAAGGGAGTTCTTGAATTTCTGACTGAACTTTAGAAAAATTTAATAGAATCATAGCATCATAAAGTAAGCTGAGTTGGATGGGATCCATCAGCACCATCAAGCCCAGCTGCTGGCCATGTGCAGGACATGCCAAGAGTCACACCATGTGCCTGAGTGTGTTGTCCAAATGCTTCTTGAGCTCTTACAGGTTTGGTGCTGTGACCACATCCCTGTGCAGCCTGTTCCAGTGCCCAAACACCCTCTGGGTGAAAATTTTTTTCCTGACATACAACCTAAACCTCCTCTGACTCAGCTTCATGGCATTTCCTTGAGTCCTGTCACTGGTCACAGCAGTGAAGAAATCAGTGCCTGCCCCTCTGCTTCCCATCATGTGGAAGTTGCAGACTGCAGTGAGGTCTCCCCTCAGTCTCCTCTTCTCCAGGCTGAACAGGCCAAGTGACCTCAGCTGCTCCTCATACAGCTTCCCCTCCAGACCCTTCACCATCCTCATGGCCCTTCTGCAGATGCTTTCTAATCACACAAAGTCTTTCTTATATTGTGGCACCAAAACTGCCCCCAGCACTAGAGGTGAGGCCAACCAGTGCAGAGCAGAGGGGACAATCCCCTCCTCTGCCCTGCTGGTGATGCTGTTCCTGGTGCCCCCCAGGACATGGTTGGCCCTCCTGGCTCCCAGGGCACTGCTGGCTCATGTTCAGCTTGCTATCAACCAGGACCCCCAGGTCTATTTCCTTGGCACTGCTTTCCAGTGTCTCATTCCCCAGTCTGTACACACAACCAGGATTGCCCTGTCTCAGGTGCAGGTTCCAGCACTTGCCCTTGTTGAACTTCACGTGGCTCATGATTACCAGTCTCTCTAATTTGTCAAGGTCTCTCTGCAGGGCCTCTCTGCACCTGAGGGAGTTGACAACTCCTCCCAGTTTAGTGTCAATGGAAAACTTAGTATTCCTTTGAGCCCTGCATACAAGTTGCTAGCAGAGAATTGGGTGAGGATGGAGCCCTGCAGAGCCCCACTAGCACAGGCTGATGTTACCCCAGTCACGGTAACTCTTTGTGCCTGACGTGCGAGAACCAGTCTGGCTGACATATCAGGCCCCTGGTTCCCTGCAGAAGGGAGTGTCTGATTACAATTACCCTTATTTTCCTCAAAACAGAGGAGGTCTTGATGTGGGGTACAGACGGTGTTGTTTCAGGGGCCCCTCTGTCCCAGAAGGGCTCAGCTCATCACTTGCCTGGCCTTCTGCTTCCAGGGCCTCACGCCTGCTGTAGAAGGTGCCAGTCCTACTTGTTACGTGTTCAGGAGGAGGAGGAAACTTCCTCCTGGTTCACCACTTCCAAATATCTTCGTCCACTGTATTTAAAAGTGTTCTGTACCCAGAAGGATCAAGGAAATCACTACCTGTGCTCCTGATCTTTCAACCAATCAGCCCAAGGCCGATTGGTATTTAATAAATGGTCTGTTAGTTTGACAACTTTTTAAAAGGGGAAAATGGAAGACAGATGTAATTTTGTTTTTACTGAGTACATCATAATATTTGAAGCAATTATTTTTTTTAAAGTAAGTTCACTCATTAATTAAAGGAATTAAACTTATTTCTCTTTCCCTCTTCCACCTGAAAATCTTTGCAAGATCTCTTTCCATTTCCTTCTTTGCTTAGCCTAAAAATGTCTATTATTCTGAAAAAAAAATATTAAGAGTCCACAGAGGTGGTCAAAATTTTGGAGGGCCAGGAAAAGTAACTTTTGGGAAAGCACATAGGATGTTCCAGGAATGTGCTGCTACATCAGGTGTTTGGAAGTAAGATAGAGGCCTAGCCTAAACCCAGGAAAATGCATTTGCAAAGGTTCAAAATAATTTGCAGGTAAAGGAGCTAGTGACTCTGAGTTGTTAGAATGGATTAAGATAGAGAATTTGAAAGAAATTTGTATGCTACAGAATCATAACCCAGAAATTTCTCCCCAGTGGTGTGTATCCTTCCCAAGAGGTTCACTTCTGTGCCAATGTAGTTCACAACCCAAAATTCACAGTGGATTCAGCAGGTGAAACTACCACAAAATACAGCATCAGGAGAAAACCAAATCCATATCATCTTGTTTTTATCCTCTCTCACATGATGTTTTACTACTGGCTGTCTTCCCTAGAAAAAAGCCTCTCTGAAATGCCACCACATCTCTTGACAGTCTTTAAGTACACCCCAGTCAAGATAACCTAGCACCACTGACAAGTTCATAAAACTGACCTCACCATCATCAAAACTTTATAAGACAGTGTGTGATATTTTATTGCCAAAATATAAAGTGAAAGAAGTCAAATAACTGCATTTACAATCATGTGAATCCATCACCTGGATTTCCAATTCTTTCCCACAGTGTACTACAAATGTTCAAACATGACTATCCCGTTGCTATCCAACTCATCTCAAGAAAAATCATTTTTATGTATATTCAATTTATCCCACATCACAAGAGTCATGCATTGGAAAAAGCCACACCATTGCTTCTCTGGGCAGTTCTGAGGAGAAAATTGTTTGCTTAAGTCACTTGAATTACATTATTTTATTATAGAAATGCCTGCAGCTTTACATCTGGTTTTCATAACGAAAACATGTACGTTGTATTTTGATTTTATTTTGTTTTTCTTTTTGTAAAATTGGTGTTTGTGGGTGTAGCTGACAAAATTCCTGAATTATAATGTAAAAGTAAGCAGAAAAATAAACACTACCTCAAAATAAGAACATACAAATGAATAGGTTTATCTATTGTGCATCATGAAAATGAGCATTTTGGAGAAAAAAATGGGAATATAGTTCATTAAAATAATAATACAAAGGCGCAGAAAACCCAGCGGGACAGAGAAGCAACTATATGTATGTATACATATGTATGTATAAGTATTCTGGAATTTTAAAGATAGCTGATTACTTAAGAGAGTTCCTCTTTAGGTTAATGCTTCTGGTGAAAATTGTCTTTCTTTTACTTTTTACCAAGTCCTACTAGAGCTAAATAGGGCATTATGTCCAAAGATTTCATTATTTTGGCAAGATTAAGTCATGTTATGGAAAACAACTCATAACCCAGATACAGAGCCGAGTGACCACCTTGTGTTACTTGCATCTTTTCAAAGCTAATTTACGCTAAGATAAAGTCTCGAGATTACCCCCATTTTGCAGCAGCTCGATGAAAAACCCTCTCAGAAACATGTATCCGATGTCACTGAGACAGGGGTGTCAGAAGCAAAGTTTTAATTCAAAAGGAGAAATAAAAATCTTACGGTCCAGCTCTGAGTGCGATCCCCAAACTCGGGGATTACTGAGTTGCCAAAAACTCACTTCAAGTCGGGGTTGAAAGAAACGTAACAAGACAAAAAAATTCTCTGTCCTCAGCAAGAATGCTAAGAAACGGGGTGCCGCGGGCCAGCCTTTCCTAAGAAAAAGCACTTTTTTGGGAGGCAAGAAACACAAGGCGGGCGGCAGGGAGCGGGGCAGGGGGCGGGGCGGGCTCTGCAACCCACCAATCACCGCGCGGCTCCGCTCTAAAAATACGAGCATCTGACCCAGGCCAGCCCAATTGTGTTCGCCTGCTCCGCAGAGGAAGTCGCCGCGATGTCCGAGACCGCTCCCACTGCCGCCCCCGATGCGCCCGCGCCCGGCGCCAAGGCCGCCGCCAAGAAGCCGAAGAAGGCGGCGAGCGGCTCCAAAGCCCGCAAGCCCGCGGGGCCCAGCGTCACCGAGCTGATCACCAAGGCCGTGTCCGCCTCCAAGGAGCGCAAGGGGCTCTCCCTCGCCGCGCTCAAGAAGGCGCTGGCCGCCGGCGGCTACGATGTGGAGAAGAACAACAGCCGCATCAAGCTGGGGCTCAAGAGCCTCGTCAGCAAGGGCACCCTGGTGCAGACCAAGGGTACCGGCGCCTCGGGCTCCTTCCGCCTCAGCAAGAAACCCGGAGAAGTGAAGGAAAAAGCTCTAAAAAAGAAAGGTTCGGCAGGTAAGCCTAAGAAGCCGGCAGCTAAGAAGCCCGCCAGCGCTGCCAAGAAGCCCAAGAAGGTGGTAACAGCGAAGAGCCCCAAGAAAGCCAAGAAGCCAGCAGCCAAGAAAGCAGCGAAGAGCCCCAAAAAAGTAACAAAGGCTGCCAAGCCCAAGAAAGTGGTGGCAGCAGCAAAGAGCCCGGCTAAGGCAAAAGCAGTGAAGCCCAAAGCGGCCAAGCCAAAAGCTGCAAAGGCAAAAGTGGCCAAAGCAAAGAAGGCAGCACCCAAGAAGAAGTAAGCCCTTCACTGAGGAAGTCTTGCTCCACACTTAACCCAACGGCTCTTTTAAGAGCCACCCACATTTTTTTAAAAAGAGCTGAAATTCTGTGTTATGTGGAATTTTTTAGTACTAACTTTGGAGTTTATTAACTTCGCAGATTTAGAGAAAGAAAGGGGCTGAAACTGTTCGTGAAACTTTTCCATAATACTAAGCTAGAGCAGTAGATGGACTTGGTAGCTTTAAAAAGAAGTTTGCTTTTAGAAAAAGCCTTTGTGATAGTTACGAGATTTTGCTGGCATTTGGAGAGCAATTTCAATGCCTAGTGGGGGCAGAGCTTCTGATTAAACCCATGTAACAAGAGAAGGATAGTCAAGTAAGGGGCGCTAATAAAAACCATTATACTTAATCAGGTTTATCAATGCTTAAAAGCAATTCAGCCCTTTAATGAGAAAGTGGGTGGCTCTTAAAAGAGCCTTTGGGTTTCTCTGGGTTAAACTTCGCAGCCTTTGTTCTTTGGCGCTCACTTGGCTTTAGCCTTGTGGCTGTCGGTCTTCTTGGGCAGCAGCACGGCCTGGATGTTGGGCAGCACGCCGCCCTGCGCGATCGTCACCTTGCCCAGCAGCTTGTTGAGTTCCTCGTCGTTGCGGATGGCGAGCTGCAGGTGGCGGGGGATGATGCGCGTCTTCTTGTTGTCGCGGGCCGCGTTGCCCGCCAGCTCCAGGATCTCGGCCGTCAGGTACTCCAGCACGGCCGCCAGGTACACGGGCGCGCCGGCGCCCACGCGCTCCGCGTAGTTGCCCTTGCGCAGCAGCCGGTGCACGCGGCCCACGGGGAACTGCAGCCCGGCCCGCGACGAGCGCGACTTGGCCTTGGCGCGCGCCTTGCCGCCCTGCTTCCCGCGCCCGGACATCGCAGCGACTCAGCAACAGCAGCAACAGCGACAGCAGCAAAACCGGAAAAACCGAACAAGATCCAAGCGCGGTTCAGCGCCTGTCTTATATACGACTCGGGCGGATCGGCAGCGCCTCTTGCGATTGGCTGCGAGAGAGGACTCGTTCGACAGCCAATAGAAAAGCGAATTGAGATCTGGCCAATAGTGAATCCCGGCGCCGTGCGAGGAGCCGAGGCCGAGCCAATAGCGACGCGGCGATGTCGGCGGCAGCAGTATAAAGGCGGCTGCCGCGGCAGAGGCGGTGCTGTGAGCTGTTGGTCACTACGTTTGTAGAGTGAGGGAGCTGCGGTCGCTGCGATGCCTGAACCGGCCAAGTCCGCTCCCGCGCCCAAGAAGGGCTCCAAGAAGGCGGTGACTAAGACGCAGAAGAAGGGCGACAAGAAGCGCAAGAAGAGCCGCAAGGAGAGCTACTCCATCTACGTGTACAAGGTGCTGAAGCAGGTACACCCCGACACGGGCATCTCGTCCAAGGCCATGGGCATCATGAACTCCTTCGTCAACGACATCTTCGAGCGCATCGCGGGCGAGGCGTCGCGCCTGGCGCACTACAACAAGCGCTCCACCATCACGTCGCGGGAGATCCAGACGGCCGTGCGCCTGCTGCTGCCCGGCGAGCTGGCCAAGCACGCCGTGTCCGAGGGCACCAAGGCTGTCACCAAGTACACCAGCTCCAAGTAGACGGTTTCTGCGTCCGTTGATATTTTCGACCCAAAGGCTCTTTTAAGAGCCACCCACCTTGTCAGTAAAAGAGCTGATGCTGTGGTGAATTTCTGTCCCGTCGACGTTTTTCATGCGGGGGGGGGCGGTGGGAGGGAAATACACATTTACGCTGTAAACTTAGGGTAATTTTCAAGGGAAAGCAGAATTTAGAGTGCGGTAAAATTGGGCTACGTCCTGCATCTCTTAGGAGCCCTCTTTTCATGCATGTCCAGTGTAAGATGGGCCGGTAATAAAACCTATTTCGGTCTCAAATGGCCAAAATAAATCTTCTGACTGTGGGTATATGGTGTTATCCGGTTAAGCCATGCTAACGGGGGAAAAAAAAAAGCACCCCTGTTATTTTAATGCCTGAATCGAACGCATTAAAAGCACAGGCGGTTCCACATGGCCTTGTACTCTTGTTTTCAAGTTCTTAGTTTCTGAGCAGAAGGATCCGGGATGGATGCCCGCTCTTCACTACCCCCAAAATGTGTTTTCGCAGGTGACCGGGGGAAAAAAAGTGGGAC
>VXBC01012046.1:0-15717 GCA_013399945.1 Ploceus nigricollis
AATTATATAATTATTATTTGCAATTGTCTTGAAGATCATTGCTTCTGCAATAGTAATTGAAACTATTTATGAACATCCCCTTGGAGTGAAAATTATACAAAACCTAAGGCTACAAACTTGTGATGTTTCTATGATTAATTTCTTTTTTATAATAGATTTTTGATGTCCCTTGGCCAAAGGTTCTGGTCAGTAACAGGTTACAGTGCTGGCCAGGCTGGCTCCTGAGTGCTGCACAGGTGCTCCAAGCAACTACTCCCCTGGCCACCAAGCAATCCAGAGAAGATGCTCAGGCAGATTTAGTCCCCCTGCACAGGGTTGCCACAGGTAAACTTCAGTACTCATGTACTCATTCACAAGATTTACCCATTCTTGCTGTCTGCACTGCAGTGTTCCCCATTTCCCACAGTTAGGACTGGGCAGGATGAGGGCGTCAGTCTGTCCTTCCCATTCACCAACACACCACTGACCATTGTCCCAAAGGCTTGACAGTCCACTTTGAAGAAAGGCATGAAAGAGCATAAACAAACAGGGGAAGGACAAATGGAGATCAAAGGCATCCAGGGCAATGAAGATAAGATTGGGTAATGATGCATATCTGCCCTTGCTCAATTTAATGGTTTTAAATCATCTGAAAAATCAGCTGACCTTTGAACAGATTCAGGTATAATCACATTGTGTGTGGTTTGATTTTCCTATGTTTAATCAGATTTTTCTTTTGCCTCCGAGGTGTCCCAGCAGAAGTAATTCTGGCTGGAAACTACCTGGCCAAAGCTTTTGACCTAGTTCAGAAACATAAGTCAAAACAGCAGAGGGAAATTCAAGGGAGGTGTGAAGAAATGAGCCAGCCATAAGGTGCCAGCTCAAGGAAAGAAGGGAACAGTCACAGAGATCACATCTTGTGTTCTTAGCTGCAGGATGGCAGAATTGCCTTTTCTTTCCTACCAGGGACATACACAGAGAAACCAGAGACATTAAAGAGACTGATGTCTTTGAATATTTTGTCTGACAGCACAGTACAAGAGTAAGAAGCCTGGGGAATATTGCACCATGAATTTGTGAGCCCAATGCTGCATGGAGCCCACAGAGCTGTGCAGAGCTGTAATGAATAACAAGCTGGAGACAAGGGAAGCTAGGAACTTAGAAAACCCATAACGTGATCCTGTCTGCTGTGACCCACTATTTAATAAAATTAAGATTTAACTTTTTCTGTAGTTTCATGCAGACAACTAACACCAGAGATTCCGCTCAACAGAGCTCTACTATCCTGTCTTGCTGTGAAACCATATTATTCCAAATGCTTGACTTCATTAATATGGCAGACAGATCACCAATGCTACAGTACCTTTTTATGTATGATGCACAAACCATTGTTTCCCTGCTTCCTTTACTATCCTTTTTCAATTTCTCCATCAGGCACAGAGTAAGAAGAAACCCTGCTGTTGTAAATTACTCTGCTCAGTATGCTATTTTGCTTAAATATTTTTCCTTCATATGGTGTCCCAAAAAATACATAAATAAAAGAATATTACTGTGGTTGAAAAATCAAGCTATTTAGGTAATGTCAGATTGGCAGACATTCAGCATTCTTCAATTACCCCCCTTGTACATATGCATTCTGGCATAGCCTTTAATTAACATGATCTTACCATTTTTTTCTTGTGAAAACATGTCATTGAGTACCCAGGGGGTGTGAGGACCCTGTTCAGACCATTCTACCTTCTCCACAATGATTAACAGGCTTATTTTCTATAATCCCTAAAACCCTGCTCTGAAGACAGACTAATTAATTTCTGCCTGTTTTCTCCCATGCCACTACAATACGTGAGTGCTTCAGAAACAACATGTTCATTTTCAAGGCAGCCTGGGGAGATGGGCAAGGGGTAAGGAGGTGTGGGAAGCAATAATTTTCACTTTACAAGAAGCAAGCCAAAACTGCGGTCCTCACTGGGGGGCATACACAAAGACAGTCCCTCCTACACCACCCCAGACTGGAAAAGCATAAACCACCCACCCCAAGCTGAGGCACAGTGCTGGGCTCCATGGGGACAGCACACACTTCAGCTGGTGGCAGAGAAATCAGCATGGGCCAGTGCAAGTCCCAGGGCACGTGACCCCACCGAGCCACTCCAAGGGTTGAAGCAAGCGTGGGTCGCTGCAGGAGAGGGTGTCCACCAGGATTTATGTGCACAGGATCTGTGCTCAGAAACAGCCAAGTGTTTTGGATGAAGTTTTCCAGCAAAATCAGCTTGACTCAGAAATCCGGTCAACTGAGGAAGTGCTCAACACAGGGTATCACACTTTGTCAGAATCTGATAATCAAAAGCACCTGATAACCATAACAATAAGCTCAAACCCTTATAATGGGAAAAACAGTAGTATGTCTGGCCATATCAAAAACTGAGATTGATTTTGACACACTGACAACACAGTTTTGATTGTTGTTTATTGCACATCACTTTTGTGTACCCACATAATCCATTAGCAGAACTGTCAGCAGCTAAAATACAGCTACATTTGCATACCAGCTCGGGGAGATGGACTGGGTGGTCTTGCCTGCTCTGGGCTGCAGATGGGCTGGTACTGCTCTGGCCATGGCCACCCCTACCGTGGGCCACCTCTGCTTTGACTAAAACCAGGGCAGAGCCACCAGGGTCACTTTAACATACAGAATCACAGAATGGGTCAAGTGGAAAGGGACCACATCTTGTCCAGCCTCCCTGCTCAAGCAGGGATATGAACACATGGCACAGGATTGTGTCCAGGCAGTTCCTGAGTATCTCCATGAGGGAGACTCCCCACCCTCTCTGGGCAATCTGTTCCACAGTAACCTACACAGTAAGAAGTTCTTCCTCATGTCCCAGTGGACCTTCCTGGGCATCAATATCTGTCCATTGCCTCTTGTTCTATTGCTCAGCATCACTAAGAAGAACCTGGTCCATCCTCTTGGCACCCTCCCTTCAGATCCTTGTACATGTTGATGGGGTCCCCTCTCAGTCATNTGATTGTAACCCTCTGAGATCTGCTGTTCGCTATTCTTGATCCACCTCACTGTCCACTCATCCAGCCCACGTCCCTGAGTTTGTCTGTGAGGATGTTGTGAGAGAAGCTGTCCAAGCCTTGGCTGAAGTCGAGGTAAACAATATCCACTGCTCTCCACTCAGCCAGCCAGGTGGTTGTTACATCACAGAAGGCAACCGGGCTGCTCAAATATGACTTATCTTTAGTGACCTGTGCATATGTACCCATGTGCACTGAAAAACCTTCTTGCAAGGATCCATGCAGTTCAGGGCCACATCAGCATCAGAGGCTTTTGATGAAGAAACCAGTCTGTAGGAGTTCAAAGGACTGCACTTTAATCATGACAGGTGAGTACAATAGTGTACTCACTTGTCCTGTCAGTGGGGAAGTGCAGCTGTGAGGACTGTGAGGATGAAAACCCTGGGAAGCATGCTCTTCCAGCCATCATATATTTAAGGGTTGCAGCCTGTCACAATGAGACTCCCTTGGCATGGTGTCATTAGTAAAAAGCAGTAACAGTCAGAGACCTGACTGTTTGAGCCAGAGCACAAATCATTTTCTGAACCACTGACATGAGAATCTTACTCAGCTACCTTGAACAGAACAGACATAGCCAGATCTGAAACACAACAGCTAAAAAAAGATTTTCAAAAAATACATACATGGAAAGCTGGTGGCTCAGGCACACAGGCAGTGATCACCAGAGCCAGCTATACGTGTCAGATCTGTGCCGTAGACTGAGTGCTGCAGGTGAAGCCTTCCCTGCTGAATCTGAGAGGCCTTACAATGAATCACATGAAAAACCTGCACCAAATGACATTAATTCTCTGCTACAACATGCATGCCTTCAAAGGCATCACAGTGCTGCACCACCACTGCCACTTTTTACTCTGATAGCCAAAGACTAGAAAGCCTCTGCAACAAACCTTCATACGTCCATCTCTGAGAAACCCCCGTGACCACCTTCTTTAACTCAGTGGCAGTCACCCCTCCTTTGCAGCCTCTCACCAGGCAAAGAAGGTGCCTTGAAGACATACTATATTTACTCTTAGAGGGAACAGCACAGGCTTCAGACAGTGCTCCTCCTCTCTTACTGAAGCATCACTGAAGCAGCGTTACATCCTTCTCAATATAAGGAGAAAATCAGACAATCCTCAAATTTAAAAACATGCTTGTAGGGCTGAATTGAAAACCAAGTTTAGATGATTTTCTAAGCCAAAGCCAAGAACAATTCCCCAAGTTCACCCCTTTTGCTTGACACTTGTCACAGTGGCAGATAGACAGAAGTTTTCATTGCTTCCTTGGTATCAATGTGAAATTTAACACATCCATAATTACAGCAATCTGAGTGGCAATCCCACAATATTTAAAGAAGAATGCAAAATCCTAATCTCTGCAGGACTGTACTAACTCATGGCAAACAGCCCTGGGAATAGCACACAACACCCTGTGAGACACAGGTAAGACAAACTGTTCCACATTACAGCAAATACTAGCATATTTTAATCTTCTCTCAAACCAGCCAAATGAGTGGCATCCATTTGGAGGAATTACTGTAAATACTTACATTCAAACACAGCCAATCCATTTGCAAATCTTACCCCATTTTGCTAGCTAGCAGGTGACTGCTTTTGACTCTTAGCAACCACAGGCTCTTGCTGTGCAAAACCAATTTTTTCTGAATATTCTCATGGTACGCAATCATTTCAAACCTAAAGAGGAAGCAGAGGCTTTCTTTAGTAAGATCTTTCTGCCAAACTCTCTGAACACATGTGCCTTTAAAGCAGGCTTTGACAAAATATTTTATATATATATATTTATTTATATTTATATATATTTATATACATAAAGTGACACCAAAAGGTTCAGTGAAAACTTCTAGCTCTGTTTTTATGAGCTGAGAATAAAGAAAGTTACATTTTGGAGGAAAAGAGAGTAGCAAACCATGGCTACCAATATTCAAATGACAAAAGTGTCTGAGAGAATTCCAGATGTCAGCCATGTGTTATGGTTTAATAGTTCAGCTCTGAGTCACAAGCACAAAAACCTGTTATGAAACACATGCCTGCCTACATATGTGTGTATGCATACAGCAGTGTGGGCTAAAAAAGGAAAAGTCATAATTTGGAGGGCATTAATAGCACTGGAGAAAAGTAGTTAATCTAAGCTGAGGTGGGAGGAAATCAGCACAGTTTGTCCTATGCCATGGACCAAGGGTGTGATGATTTATAGTTTCAACATTTACAAACTGAAGTTATAACGGAAGAGAGATTAAACACCCACTCGACAAGCATGTGTAATCCTTTCAAATCCTAAAAGTCCAATCACACCCTGTGTCTTGAATAATCACCCACACCCCTGACATGTGAAACTCATGAAAGTTCAAGTAATTTTTAGCCCAGATCTTTCAAATAGTAGCATTTATGCTGTGATTTATTAGGTCCTTCTGGCATTTTTTTTATTCTCACATAGAAGGAACAAATATCTGTGGCACCAGTGCTTGCAAGAGATATCACATGCCTCATATTCTTTCTGGAAAAGAAACACAATCATTTATTGCTCTGTAAGCTGCTGGTCAGGCACCCCTCACTGGCTGATTTCAGCTCTCCCTGACTCTGGATGATGGGCCTGCAGGGGATCTAGCAAGCAAGATGTTCCCTCTCTGCCATCCTCCAGCTTGGCTACCTGACCAAAGCAAGGACCTGCATGCAAGCAGAATAATGTACTTCAGCTCAGTCATGTTTGACTCCTGGAACCAGTGTTGCCTGTGCCACGCTCCCACACGCTGCCATCAGCCTGCTCTCTCTCCCTCATCTGGGTGAATCTTCCAGGGGCACAGCTTCAGGAGCTTTGGGATCTGAACCAGCTGGTCTCAGGGAACTTGCACGGCAGCACAATCCATAAGGAGCTGCAGACAGTTTGTCACCCCCAGATTGCACGCTGCAGGTTTTCATGGCTGATAGCAAATGCCACTGGTGTGTGGACGTGCCCCTGGCACACCTGTGCTCCCACACAGCCAGGTGGGTGCACACATCTAGCCAGGCAGGCCAGCACATCAAGGGCACACACGTGTGGGATGCAGCAACTGCATGCCAGCCATGCACAAACAGACACACTCTTTTATGAAAATTACACCTTTAAAGCTATGTTTAAATAACCCATATTAGAGGACTTCAATGACTCTAAAAGGACAAGTGGCATAGTGGCAGTGAAGTGGCTCAAGCAAAATCACTTCAAAGCAGTTCATGGAGAGTGGGAGGAAGAGGAGCAAACTTCAGCTGTAGCACACACAGCAAGGTGCTCCTTGGAAGGAGCCATGGCTGAAGGCTGCTTGCTCTCTGGGCCTCCCAGACACACTGAACAGCTGCTCCAGGTGGTCATCAGATTAAAGAAATTGAAATGATGCTGATTCTGTCTCTGCTTTGGTCTTGAAAAGCAAGAGACAGACGGTGCTTGGTAAGTGCCTGTGTGCTAAGAGTGTACCAAAGGTTTTGACCTGCCTCAAGGATGCTGCAAAGAGGACAATCCTCTGCTTGGGAGCTCACAAGAACCTTTTTAATTTCCCTCAAATCTCCCTCCACTGTAAAGCACAGGTTTGGGGACAGGAAAGGATGGGTGTCAAACCATACTGTAAAAAAAGCCTAACCAACAATTGTCAAACACATTTATGCTCCAGTCGTGAATTAAGATTTCACATGAGAATTTGGACAGGTGCAGTGTCACCAGGTCTGGCAATGGCAGCCCCCTGCCTAGATAGCTGACCCTTACGTACCTGGCTGTGGTTTCCTGGCCAGGACCTGCAGCAGGGAGGATTTCAGACCCCGTGTGGCTGACAAGCAGCAGCCAGCTGGCCCTCTGCTGAGGGAGGCGAGGGGAGCAATCGGCCTCCAGCACCAGGCACTGGCTTAGGAAGGAAATTTCTGCCCACTGGTTCCCTGGGTGGCCATGGACTCAGGGCAGGCACTTGTTGCCAGCAACACCTCATCACAGAGATAGCACTTATCTCCTGTGTGCCAGCAGAGAACACCAGCTTCTCACAGCAATGCCAGCACAGACCTAAACCACTTGCAACACAAGCTGTGAGCAAGGGGTGCTCATAATACCCTTCTTACAAGCATTACAGACATTGCACATAAACCTGGCCCTAACTTTGACAGCTCCTACTGAAAATCCCCAGGCAAATGCCTCTCCCTGAGCTGCTGCTGTTTATAGGGCCTGCAATGTCAAGGTGTGCTCCAACAACAAGGGCAGGAGGTGTTTGGCTCTGTAGGCATGACTTGATCAAAAGACAGGCATGCCATGAGGTTCTCAAACGTACATCATAAAGCAACAGCATTTACATGAATTTTTGTCTGCATTGTGGCTCAGTGGAGAATGGGGTTGGTGGGGGTAAAGCAGAGAGGGAATGAGCAGGTGCTGCAGTAGAAGATGGCACATGGAAACAGACATAACAAGACTTCAAAAAATGGATTAAAAAGGACAGAAATGTCACAGTAGAGGGTTATCATGATTCAGCAAAGGCAGTCTGCTGCCCTAGAGGGCTAATGATTGCAGACTGGGGCCACAGGCAAGGTCTCATGGGTGTCAAAGAGCCACCCTGAATGTGCTCAGGACATGGGGCATTGGAACTTTCCTCATCCATGGCAAAACAGGCCCTCCAGAAGGTGAGGCTGGGTGCACACCCCAACAGCTGCTCCTGTGTGGGACAAAGCTGCAGTTTAAGGGTATTTATCTTCATCCCCCGGGAGCAATTTTTGCAAGAGGTCTTTTGATGACACAGTCTATCCAAATGTGCATTGAGTTCCAGNCCACGATCTGCTGCCAAATCCGTGTTAGAATAGCTCCATCTCGTGGAAATCAGTAGCAGCAGTGGGAACAAACAATGATCTGGAAGAAAACCGAAGGAAAATGTTGGCAACTTGCTCCTTGGTCACATGTGCCAGCAGTGGCTTTGGTTCCCGTCCACAGGGGTTTTCCTAGCCTCATTTTTCCCAGAATTTCAGCCCGAGCTGTAGGTTTGAAAAAAAGCAAAAATATCTATTTGCAAATCCAGCATAACTGGCATATTTTACTGGATTTTTGGCATCTAACTGTAATATTTACAGAGTTATTGTATGATCATGTTCACATTCAGGGGCTGTGTGGTGGCTTCAACGTCTGCCACCCAGAGCTCCACTTCAGACTGTCTCCTAGAGGGACTCCCTCACCCCCATCACTCCCTGCTTCTCTTGATTAATTTTCAGCTGCTTCTGCAGCTCAGCACTTTTTTCTCATCTCTGTCATGTAGTTTCACCCCTGTGCATGCACTTGTTAAACAAAGGGAACATCTGCACTGCAGAGCTCAAACACATTTCTGTCTTTAAGCTTACAGTTTCGATTTGTGAGGTTACCTTTTAAAACGTAACCTCACAAATTTGTGAGGTTACACTTTAAAATATTAATTACTCCCTCTTTCCTAATGTACTGTTGGATTTATTCTCTTATTTATCCAGACTCTAAGCTTTACACTCAGATAAAAAAGTCACTTCAAACTTTCTTTTTGAAGTCTGTTTAATCTATATCCTGAAGGACAAGAAGTGAATTTCAGCTTGAAGTACGTGTCCTTTTGGTTTTGCACTGTTACCACCACTTAGAATCATCTAAGTGATGACAAAATCTTTCAGGCCTAAGAGGTCTAACAAACATCCCATAAACTACATCAACAAGTCACCAGAACAGATCACTGAACATAGATGCAACCTCCTCAGGTGAAATTGCACTCAGCTGCAAAGTTCACAAACACTTAAATAATGCTAAGAAGATGGATTACCCTGAAGGGAACTCTTCATTGACTTCTCATGCTCAGGGTGCCTTCTTTGCACAGTGCCTTCTTTGCACAGTGCCTTAGCAAACTGCTCCCTCAGCACATGGGCATGAGAGGTGGAGCTGCAGACAGGCACAGCAGCATGCACTGCAGGGATCCCATACAGCTGGCCAGGCTGAGATCCAGGCTGACAGCAGTTTAGAAATGGGACCTTGAAAAGAAAGGCCAAGGAAAAGGCTGTTAACTGAAAATCTAGACAAAGTCATGGTTGTGTCTCAAGTACCTGGCTAGATTTTCCCCTGACAGCAGGCAGCGAACTAAATCTGTTACAAACTGCAGCTACCTGAGGTCCCACTCATTCCATAATGCTGGGTATGACTCCTGCAAGATTGGGTCTATAGCAATTGCTGCTCAGGTATCTGAAAGAAAGAAGAAGAAAAAGGTAAAACTAAATACAAGGATAACATGAAGGCAGATTTTAGAAATCTCATCAAGATCGTAGGAGTTTTCCTTTCTGCTATTGTTCACTCCACTGTCCTCTTCTAGAGTTATTTCCACTTGTGTGTAAAACAGTCAGTTTGTACAGTACTATTGCCAACACCCAGCCTGTGTCATCTAATCAAACCAGGCAAACCCTGCAGCACACTGAAAGACACTGCCATTTCTATCACACCAACACAACATCTGAAACTTCCTCTGTGTTCATTAAAATGGAGTGCCAGTGCCCAGCCCCTGGTGTTCCTTGAAGACCCACTCTTCTTGACCTAAGGAAAATGTACATCCCGTGGTGCAGTGCAGACCAGCAGAGACACAAGTCTGCCCCACGCAGTGCAGCTCGGATCGGCACAGCAGCGTGACAAACTACAAACCACACACCTTCTGAGAACAGTTCTTTAAACACACGTTTGTCCCCACCAGACGAGGGGGGCAGCTCTGACCAGGTGGAGAAGCACTGTAGAAGAGGGGATGGGGCTCCAGTGCCGACAGCCTACAGATGCTGCAGACGATGTGAGGTGAAGGAAAGGGTCAATTGTTCTCAGCTGTCAACAGCAAAATAAGCAACAAGTTAAATTAGAGCAAGGAAAATACAGCTACACCAAGAGGAAAAAGGCTGTAATTGACAGCAAGTGTGACAGGCCACGGGCCCCAGTGGCAGAGGAAGCGCTGACTATCGGCCAGCGCCATCGCAGTGAGACTTCGCGTCACTGCTGGAGCCCAGCCATGCTCCCTTCCTCTGTGCTAGGGAGATCAGCCATCCCAGGCCTTCCCTGCTATGGGCATGGCTGTCCAGCTGCTCCCAGCCACCCCAGGAGAGCACAGAGAGCTGAGGTACCGTCTCTTGAGAATCCCACTCTTTTCTTAAAGTCATTGCAGAAAATCAAGAGAAGGCTTTGGCTTGCTTCTGGCATTCCTTTGCAGGAAATTGGTATTTTGGAGGGATGGCAAAATGCAAAGAGCTAACACCCAGACAAGCTGCATGGTGAAGCTCAGATGTGCTTTCTCTGGTGGAAACAAAACTTGCCAAAGACTGAGTTGCCAAGCAAAACCCTGTCAAAAGACTAATGACCAGCCTGCAGACTATTACCCCTGACCATGCTGTAGGACATCCATCCAGAGATTTTTCAGGGGGCTGAGGAGCAAACCAGGATCTGACAAACTCCACAATTCTAAACATTTGGCAAATTCTTCTCCTTGTACATAGTTTTGGGAACAGGTATTTGGTGTATATATATAAAAAGAAAACCATATGAAAGTTGACATAAGAGCAGACAGGATTTCAGGAGCAAGTATCTGATGGGAGAAGTCACCTGTGGCCCCAGGTCATTGGTTACTTTTGAGGCCAGTGGGCAGGGGGGTCATGGCTGACTAGCTCTGCACACATGGAACCACTCTTCCCATACCTCCATCTCTAGTCTGGCTGAGTTACAGGAAATTACCCTTTCAAAACCATCTAATAGAAACAGCTTATTAGCAGCACCCAACTGCACCCTCAATGCCCAGCAACTGCAAAAAGCACGAAATCCTGAATTTCAGCAAAGAGGTTGGTTTGCTCTCCCATGAGCAAATCAGATCAGTCAAGAATTCACACTTGGCAAAAAAAGCAAGACCACTGTGAGCCCCATCTCTGAAGCGTGGAGAGGACAAAGGAAGAAATGTTATGCTGTGGCAAAATATATTTATTTTGACATATTCCTGAAAATAGAATGCATTTCACATCATTGCATTACGTTAGTAGTTACCAGGCAGCTGGTTGGATGATCCTCAGGCAAAGACCATCAGTGTGAAAGATAATAATTTGTTAATATGAATGGGGGAGAAAGAGGTGGGAAACTTGAGAAATTAATTGAAGCAATCAAAACACTGCTGGAAACATCACTTCACGTTCCCAAAACATCTGGCTGAGCATGACCTATAGGGTTTTTTTGTGTTACTGTAGCAATTTCAGGTTTCTCCCATTATTCTCAAACACCCTGAGCAGAAGCACAATGCTCCTGCATTTCAGCAGGTGGAGGAGGAGAGGTGGCTCTCACCTGCCCACACCAGTGGCCACTCTGACCTGAAGGGTCATGGAAACCCTCTCACAGACAGGATGTGGCTGGAACATTTCAAACACACTTTGGATGCAGGCATGGCTCCTCACCAGCATTTCCTCCTTGAAAGCAGCAGAGGTTTCTCTCTTATCTTCCTGGAGTTCTACATACAACAATGCATGTTGCTTAGCAACAGGGCTTCCTTTTAAGATGCTCTTTTGTCATTTCAAAGCCTCCATGCCAGAAGTTCTTTAAATAGTCTGAACTCACACCAGCTTCCTCAGTTTGGCTCTTTTCCTTTATCTCTGCCTGGTTTCCTTCCATTACAAGGTTAATATCTGTGTCCAGCCAAACCAAAATCAACAGAAATGCAACTTCCAGTGATCAGTCCAGCTTCTCTGTGTAAGGGCTAAGAACTTCCTTTTCCCCAAAGCCACCCCAAGCAACACCCAGTAGAGACCAGTAAGGAAAAGGGAAGCTTACAAGCATTTTAATTCTGATTTTTTTTCTTGCTTCTCAAGTCAAAACTGTCGCAATTACAAGGTTTCTCTACTGTTTGTTTAAAATCTAGAATTTGAGACTTGTGCAGCCCAGTTTGTCAGATTCTGTATTGTTTTAAGAGAAGAATAATGGCTTGCTACTAATCACTGAAATCTGCATTTTATCTTGGCTTTATAGTGCCTTTACAGTACTAAAAAATACTCACTCCCATGGGAACCAAGAACACTATTTTGCTTGGTTAGTATGGAACAGAGGCTGAATTTTTGAGACAGAGAAAAGTCTTATAACTGTTTCAAAGAGTAACAGGGAGCTCCAGCACTGAGATCCTCAAGACACCTTCTAAATTTTTGAAAAATCACAAGGTACTCAAGGAGGGTAACACAGCAGCAGTAGCTATACAGAAGCAGAGTCTACAGGGAGCACATAGGAGATATTCCCCCTTTAAAGAAGCATGGATGAACACAACACCAGTAATTAATCTGCTGCTAATTAAACTTGTCAGCAATTTCCTTCCTACTTAGTGCCTTTGTCCTGGCCATTTTCAGTCTGCATTTGATAGGACTTCACACAGTTCCATGTACCCAGGCCACAGCAAATTCAGCTTTCTGGCCACCAGCAGGGCTCAGGATGAAGGCACAGGGGCCAGGAAGCCCTGTGTCCCCTGCCCTCGAGCAAGCTGTAGTCATCACGTGGAAGTTTTGTTCATCCTGTCTGCTAGACAAATTGCACTGCTGCCTCCTCTGAAGTCAGGGGTTCCACAGTAGTACCCTGGCTAAGCACCTGCACCATCAATCCTTTTGGAAGTTACCACAAATAAAATCCACTAGAGAACAATCCAGCAGTGGAGAGGCCACTGGAGGAGTGCTCACTTTTTTGTTTGGAGTATTTCTACGCACAGTGCTCGCATCATGTCCGTGGTCACACTGTCCCTTTCTTCCAGTGGGCCTCCAGGTCACTATCTGCGCAAGTGGTTTTCTTAAGTCATGAAAATTTTGGATTGAAGCTGTGGTGTGTCTTCAGCAGTAACCTCAACCATCAGTTCCAGAGAAGGAAGCTGGTGGTTTGGTCACTTGGCAAGGAATGGTGGCAACCAGAGGAAGAGGAATCCTTGGGGCAGGGCCATGTTGTGGCTTGGTCCCTGGCTACCCAAAAGATCCATTGGGCAAGCTGCTGCCCAGCTGGGAGGGCACCACAGGTGCAGTCCTGCAGCTCTTGTCCCACTTGTGTCCCTACCACCCCCAAGGGCAGGCACAGGGACATTGCTCACGTGCCCAGGGTGTGGGCTGGAGAGCACATCTGGAGCCCTTGTTTAGGATTTCAGAAAGATCAATTGTTGCAGCATGAAACAAGAGAGATTCACATACAATCTGGTAAAGTCTGACATGTTTTACAGCAGCTGTTTCTTCCTGACAGTGACTTATCCTCTTGCTTCATCACTTTGTTTTAGGCTTTTCCTTAGAGTGCAGCCTGCAGCCTGAGCCTGCAGCACCTGCTGCACTGGCAGCAAAGCCCGTGCAGGTTTTGCTGCTGGGAAATGCAGGTTTGAGTTAGAGCAGGTGGTCCTGGTCCTCCCCAGCTGCCATGTTCCACCCTTTTGTGGTACCATGCAGCCACAGCAGGGGAATAGTCACAGCTTAAATCCCACAGCTCCAAGGCAAATCCTGAGTTCTTAACATCCGCCATTCAAACATTTGGATTCCTATCTCATTTTTAATACCAAAGAAAACAACAAATGAGGAAAATCTTGAAATCCATACTTGAAGGAAATAGCTGAAAACTATTTTAATCCTTTGATCCTGTATAGGATTTACAGGTATTTTGGAAGCCTTGCTGTATTGGGTTGCCAATTCCTTTCTCTTCAGAGCTATGGAAAGCACAGAGATCTACATGATTTATCTTTAAAAAACAGAGATTTAACATCTTATAGGGATTCTGATGGTACTAAAGTCTTTTAAATATTTATACACAGTGCACTTTGGTGTTTTTTTTTTTATTTTTATCATCTTAGATTGATTCTCACTTATTCCTACAATCATTACACATCTTTTTCAGGTTCACTCAACCTGCAGCATCCCTCAGCACCTGAGTGTGGCACTCAGTGATCTGACTGGGACCCCTTCCTGACACACAATGGAGGCAGCAGTGTGCTCAGCCCTCTGCAGCATGCAGCAACTCACAAGCATTCAGTGGCAAGTACTGAGCTTAATTATTGCTGCTGGTGTTTGCATGCTCCAAAATTTTCCCCATCATCATCAATAGTGGAAAGAGTTTCAACCGAGCACAGAGAAAATTTAATTAGGAGCAGCAGCTGACTCTTGAGGGCACTGTCCCAGCACCCCCTGTGATCTGACAGCCACCCTGAATGCAGTGATGGAGAAAAAATCTACCCAGCACTTGGGAACAGCAAACTCCAGCATGCAGAAGAGGAGCAGAACTGAGCACGGGAAGTGAATCAGCCTGCAAGAGCCCTGGCTGTGGCTGTCACAGAGGGTCTGCAACCTGCCTGAGCCCATGGATAGTATCCATAGCAAAGCCCCCTACCAACATCAAAACCCACTCCCACTAGCTATTACCATAAATTCTTACCCCTCCCCATTTTGCTGTAAAAGCACAAAGATCTAAATTAATCTGATAGGCACACATAATGAATAATTTAAATGTCCCTAATCATTAGTCAGTTTTACTAAGCTCAGCAATTACTTGATCACATGGTCAAGAAGAGGAACTTCAGTCACCCAATACTGATTTCATAATGAATTCTTCATTATCCAAAGTTTGCAGTTTTGGGAGCCTCAGTATAAGATGCAAAGCTACTAGAAAATGTCCAAAAGAGGGCAACAAAAATGGTGAAAGGCCTTGAAGGGAAGCCATATGAGGAGCAGCAGGGGTCACTTGGTCTGTTCAGCCTGGAGGAGACTGAGGGGAGACCTCACTGCAGTCACAGCTTCCTCGTGAGGGGAAGAGGAGGGGCAGGCACTGATCTCTCATCTCTGGCAAGCAGTGACAGGACCCGAGGGAATGGCCTGGAGTTGTGTCAGGGGAGGTTTAGGTTGGATATCAGGAAAAGTTTCTTCACCCAGAGGGTGGCTGGGCACTGGAACAGGCTCCCCAGGGCAGTGGTCACAGCACCAGCCTGACAGAGCTCAACATGTGTTTGGACAACACTGTCAGGCACATGATGTGATCCCTGGGACTGGCCAAGAGTTGGGCTTTAAGATCCTTGTGCATTACTTTTCATTCAGGTTATTCTCTGATTCTGTGAAACTGAGTTAGGCCCCAGAACTCATTATTTAAATAATATATCTTCCCATTTTCTCAGCAGTCCCACTCCTTCTCCCCTCCCCACTTCCAAAAAACAAACAAAACAAAACAAACAAACAACAACAACCAAAAAAAACAAACAAATTTTTAAAACCCCAAAAAACCCACCCAAAACTTATTAAAACCAAAAACATCCCTGGAGTTATTCCTGCTTTCTTATATGACACATAAGCTCCATGATGCATAATAGTAAGCTTCACTGCACTGCAGAATGAGACAGGATTAGCTTTGGCTCATGCCCTTCTTGATTCAGAGGACTTTTCTCCTAAAATACCTCATTCATTTTAAATTTGAGGGTTTTGGTATGGATGGTCTGAGGAAGTATCTATGCCACCAGGGCTCACAGTCTGCAAAAAAATAGGTCAGGGGGTGCAAGTGTGTGTCCAAGCTGCTTCAGCCCAGGAAAGCACAGCAGGGATCACCAGGTGTAGAAGTTTGACCCTGGTTGGATTCCAAGTATCCATCACTCCCTCTACCACTCCCCTCCACCAGCTGAACAGGGGAGAGAAAATATAACAAAGGTTCATGAGCTGACATAAGGAC
>VXBC01012046.1:15879-53979 GCA_013399945.1 Ploceus nigricollis
TCAGCTCTGGTGCCTGGAGCACCTCCTGTCCCTCCTTCTGCACTGACCTCGGTGTCTGCAGGGCTGTTCCCTTCACATATTGTCACCCTGCTCTTCTCTGGCTGCACTTACATTTGCAGAGTAACTTTTTTTCCTTCTAAGTCTGTTATCACAGAGCCATTTCTAATTGGCTCAGCCTTGGCCAGCAGCACATCCATCCTGGAGCCTCCTGGCACTGGATCTGCTGGGCATGAAGGAAGCTTCCAGCAGCTTCTCACAGAAGCCATCCCTGTAGCAACCCCACTACGAAAAGCTGTCTGTGCAAATCCAATACACAGGGACACACCAAGCCTTAGCTTCTGAGCGTTAATATGGAAAATGGAGATAAACAAGGAGCAAGCACACCAATCAAATTCTTTCAGACCTTTTTGTGACCAGCTGCAGGGCAAGCACGATTTCCAGCAAACACAGAACTGGCTGGGGAAGAGGCAGAGCTGTTAGTGGAATGTGGAGTCAGCTTTTCAGCTTGTCATTGAGATAAGGTATTTTCTTTTGTATACTATAAATTAAAGAGGAGGGGAAAAACCCCAGCCAATCAGGTCGGCACAGAGGCATCATAGCAGCAAACACACAGGGCAGCAGGGCACTGGTTCTGGGGCCTCTCGGTGCCTGCCAGCCCCACCAGTCCACCCGACAGGTTTAGTCAAAAATGCAAAATGCAGCAAGCTCTGCAGTGCTGCCGGCTGCCCTCCCGCCTTGCTGGCAGCTCCCCTCCCCTCAGCTGCTGCAGGAATGAGAGCGCGGCCCAGGTGAGCCCTGAAACCAGCTCCAGCTGCCAGCACAGCTGTGGCCTTTACACACCGTTTCAGAGCCAAAGGCACTGATTTTGTGCATAGCCTTAGCACCAGAGAAGTTGAGGTGTCTTCGCCTTCCTGGGTGCTGACTTTGATGCACTCCACATGGCATCTTGATCACCTGAAGCTTCCCCGATGGAGGAGTGCAGGATCTGGATCTGCCAGGCCGAGACACATTTTCTGAGCCCAGTAAGTTTTCCTCGTGCCTTTTTCTCCTAGGTGGTGGAGAAAGAGTGCCACTTAAGGCAACAGAGCTGTCAAGCCACTAGCTCAGTTGTTTAAGAAAGGAGAGAAAGAGGCAGGCTGAGGTGTTAGGCCGAAGTCGGTGCTGGCGCTGCCCTGGGCAGGCCGGGCCCGGCAGCCCTGGCTGGAGCAGCTGCCCTCCGGCCTGCAGCTGCCACACACGCACTCATCTTAGAGATGGTTAGAAATAGTGTCCCCCTCCAAAAAGTGATCCTTCTCCGTAACCTCAATACAGGAGGAACAGTGTTAATTTTCAGATTGAAGTATTGCTTTCTGGCCTTACTGTTTGTACTGCAATAGTCGTCCATCGGCAGCACAATGCTTTTTGCAAAAGTGTAGGCAGAGTTCTTAGAGTTGTAGAATGGTTTAGGCTGGAAAAGAGCTGTAAGATCGTTGAGTCCACTGTAAAATTAATAAAGCCAAGTCCACCACTGCCATCAGCCCCCAAAGAAGAGCTCTGACTGTCAGCTGGTTTACAAGCCTTTCCTAAGTGATTAATCAAATTTTGTTCAACTCAAATTTCCCATTAATGAAATTCTCATTTGGTAGTGTACTACAACCTCACCTGCACTATCCTGTGACAGAGACATTCCAGTCCACATGAACATGAAGACCAATTTTCCTCAGTTTCCACCTTTAAAAATCTGTTCTGCCTCAGAAAAGCATCAGTGCACAGTAACCTGACTATGTATAAAGCAGGCAAGTTCCTGTTTCACTCTGAAACTACTGTTTTGCTCACACTGAGTTCAGCGTGTCTTTTCCTTGCAATGTGCTTTCCGGCCAACTCCCCCGGTTTGTCTGGCCTCTCTGCTCAGGCTCACTTTCATTCAGAGAAGTTAGCACAAGATCATTCAATGCAGCAACCCGCCTCTCTCCACCATGTGCACTTGTGTGATTTACATCTGCTGATTTTCACAGAGCTCACCTGTGCCAGCTGCAGAGCACCCAGCATGTGCAGGGAGGGGAGTGACGGCCACCATGCTCGATGATGGAGCTGCAGACATCTGGGGTAAACACTTACCTGCTGATGTCTGAAAGTTCCAGTTTCCACAGGATTTATCTTAGGGGAATCTGAAGGTCTTTATCAGAGGAATAAGACAGGTGTCTCAGGATATACTTAGGGACATCAGCCACTGTCCATCCTCCTCCTCACATCTGGGCATCAGTGCACCCTCACACGCTCTCCCACCACTGCTGGGGACTTTGGGAGCCCCTCAAACCAGCACTGTACTTCACTGTACAGAGAGCTTCAAGGATGGTAAAGTTTCCCGGGGTGTTTAACAGGTATGAGAGATACAAAGAGGAAAGGTATAAGGATTTTACCTCTTGTACTGTGCTCTTCATACAGGAATTTGTACACAGTGGGGATATGATAATGTCTCTATTTGCTATTTGGTTGGTGTCCAATACCACATGAGAATAGTAAGAAAGTACCAGACCTGTTCCAGGGACAGAAGAAAAGACTGGCCCAATAAGCTTTTCCTTTTCCTTAATACTTTCTTTTATCTTTACTTTTCTTCTCTTTTTTTTTCTTTTATTTATTTTTTTCTATTCCAAGTGGGAGACAATGGGAAAAAAAGGCAAGGTTTTTGATTCAGGGAAAAGCAGCCCTATGAAATGCACACCTGGCCCCAATAGAAAATTCCTCATTGAATTAAATCTACAAATCTCAGCACTCAGAGCTGCACAACAGGATCCCCCTTGGGATAGTTTCTCCTCACTTCACTGCAAGAGCCACTCCAAGCCCTGAAGCATATGGAGAGGGCTTACTTAGTCACTGTTTTATTTGAAAGGCAAAACATAGGCACTCTTCTCATTTACAGCAACAGTTAAATTGCTTTTATCTGTCTAAACTGCACATGGCAGCAGTTAGCTCCACAGGTTCTCCTTTGCTTACCAGTATTGAAAGCATCAGCTTTTCTAGGTCCGTATTTTGTCATTTTTGTAGGTACTGACACTGTATCAGTGCTTCTAGGCCAGGCCCAAGTCCCTGTGCTATCACAGGCGTTATCACAGCAGGTGCTGGGCTGGCTTTCTGCCCCAGGTCATGCCAAGCACCTCCACGTGGGGGCTCAGCCATGGGCAGCATTGCTCATCCCTCCTTGCCAGTGCTGTCCCTGCGTGCTGTCTGCCTGGCACTGAGCTCCAGCTGGGACCCAGCATGCCAGAGGGAGCTGGACAATTGAGGAGCTGTGCTCCCCAGCCAGATGGGGAATTTTGCTGTGACAGCCCCTCTCCACTTCCTCCCACTCCACCCCACTGCTGCTGACAGCCCTCTGCCCCGGCCTGCCAGGCTGCACAGTCTGCAGCAGTGGAGGCCCACGCTGGTTCCCCACACTCCCTGGAACCCTTCAGTTACAGGATTTGTGCTTAAAGGAAAGGAAGACAATGTTCACCAAACCCAGACTGTGGTTTGCAACAAACACTATTGCTCTTCCCCTTCTCCTGAGGCTACTGAGTGCAGACAAAGCCCACCTGCCTTTTCTAAGTCAGAGACAGGCAGAGACGTGGTTTAGCCTCAAATACTCACGGCCGTGCCAGCAGAAAGACCTGAGCCCCATGCACCCCTCCCAGGGCCCACACACGTGCACCTCAACAAACCCCAACAGACCATGTGCTCCCACCCACAGGGCACACACTGCACTGTCCTCCACACCTCATGGCTCCAGCACATTCTTCTCCGGCCACACAACTACTGCCCTGCTTTCTTCCACTAGCATGCTAGCTTTGTGTCAAATTAAAGTGCTCATGTTGGCCAACTGTGCCATACACCTGTTTACCTCCGCACAAGACCAACATCTACATGGTTATGGGGCAGGGAATTGCCAGAGCTGCAGTTCCTACAGAGCCTTGGGTACCCCACCCTCCTAGCTGGCCCTGGGAGCACCCAGGACAGGACATCCCTCCGTCCTTCGGGAGGGGAGGTGGGTGTGGAGGAGGCTGGTACTGCACTGGCTGTGCCTGTGCTCCCCATTGCAGCTGGCAGCTGGGACGAGTGCAATGCCATGAGCATTCCCACGCCGCCACAGCGTGGCAGGCTATTTCAGGGTGGCAGTAACCTGGGTCTGGTTGGCTTTCAGGTAACCAGCAGGCAAAGGCAGGTCAAGCACGCTCAGTGAATTTCCCTGGTATCCACAGAGTTGACTATTTAATAGATGGAGTTATTTTCACATAAAATTGAAAAGCCTTTGTAGACATTTTAAGGACTTAGCATGTCAGACATGATCTTTGTCTAGTCTGAGCTAAACATTCCTGCTGTCTCCTCACTGCCGTGTGTAACTGAATTAATATCCAGTTAATTTGGCCACATTCCTTCTAGAAACATTTTCCAGGCCTGCTCTTTTTTACTTCCTCTCTGTAAGATTTACTTATTCTCTTAGAGTAAGTTTNAGTCCTCATATGTGCTAACTTTGATAAGAAAGTACGGCAGATGAGACACTTCAAATTAATACAAGAGAGATTCAAGGCATTCATTTTAAAAACATACTCCCCAGAACCCCAGGGCTATGCATTGCAAGCCTGTGCTGAGGCTTCCTAGGGTTTTGGCTGCTGCATTTTAAATAATTCAAAATTCTCTTTGGGTTATTTTGTGCGCTGTGCTAGTTTGGGTGGGGGGGATGGATTTTCCAAGTGCCATGTTTTCCTATTTATATTCACAGTACATAACTCTTTCAAATTCACTGTATATTTTCCACAGATTACAGAAAATAAAAGCTACAGCTGGGAAGGTTTAGGAATGAGAGAGGTTCCTATGACTATTTGTCACAACAGAAGTCCTCGATTTCTGCTTCAATGTGCTCCCTTCCCTCCAGAATTCAACTTCTCTGACCTGAATTCTCTTCTCTCCTTGGACTTAACAAGGTATGGAAGGAGCATCCTCACTTCTGCTCATCACAGTTGTGAACCCCCTGTCCCTGTCAGAGACAGAGACTTCTGCAGCACACCACAGCAGCATCTTCCTGCCTTCACAGGGAAACCACTACCAGCACCTTCAGACAGCTGGTGAATTTTTTTTGCTAAGTAGAGATCGACCCACTTGGGCAATATCTGGGCTTCTCCTCTAAGTACAATCATTTACAGTTCAGTGGGTGAAATATGCATTTTCCACGTATTTCCACCTCTAAGACAGTAGTGACAGCAAAGTCACCAGAGCAGATTCTTATTAATTTTCAATATTGTTCCCTAAAAACTGGAGAAAGACATGTTTGGCCCTTGGAAGGGGCTGGCTTTTTTTATAGCAAAAGAGATTTTCCTATTAAATTAGACATTAAATACCTCATGTCTCCTGACACCCACAAATGCCTCCTCACACCCATCATTTCAGGACAGGTTTTTCTTCTCAGCAGAACCCTGTAATTAAATGTGAACTTAAAAGTACCAGGCAAGCATCAGTGAAAAAGACAGACACTTTTACCCTGGTGAGGGCAACAGATAATGGAGTTTAACAGATATGAGGTGCAGTTTTGTGTAACCACATTACCAGGAGAATTTGTGAGACGGGACACTGATGCAGTTTTGTATTGTTTTCTCAAGGTGTCAGATCAGCTGGGTGGATGAGGTGCCTTTCCCAGCAACAGGCAGCTGAAGACAGTCATTCTGACCAGAAACCTGCTCATGTTTCTGTCTGACACAGCATTTGCTGGCCCACGTTCCCTGGAGCATCTTAACACAGACAGGAATAACATGTTCTTTATTCCAGTGACAAATCCTGGCAGCTTAGGTATCTTCATCTTGGGCAGCAACCACATCTCTTCACTGCAGCTTCCTCCCAGCTTTCCCACGCCAAACCTCAACGCTCAATTTTCAAATGAACAACACACAAGCAATCACAGCAGCAGATGTCCAAGCTCTGCAGAAGACCAGCAATGTAACTCTCATTCTTAAAGGCAGTGACATTACATACATTGAACCTGGATTGCTTCAGTCACATTTCTACAGTTTGGGCTTAGTGGGCTGTGCTAGCATCCCTGGGGTCCTGGTGGGGATGCAGAACTCCACAGCCTAGAACTTTTGGCTGGGAACATTTTATGTTGTGGAAAAGCAGCCCCACATAAGCCCAGATATTTTACAAGGCCTCTGTAGTATTGCTGTCAAGGATCTCTGTCTGCAGTTATGGCACTTCAGAAATCTAAATGCTGACACATTTCAGAGCTTAACCAGGCTCTGAAAGCTGGACCTAACTCAAGCCCACATCCATGCACTGCCCGGGCATCAGTGGCATGAGCTTGCTAGAGGAGATGGTTCTCAATGCAAACTGCTCTGAGCACCTCTGCAACACCAGCTCTGCTGCCTTCCCCTCCCTCACCTGCCTCCACATCACGGGTAACTCACAGGTTCTGCAGCCAGGCTCTGGCTGTTTGGAGAAACTGGCAAAGTTTCAGCATCTAGATTTACGCCAGAGTCACTTTGAAAGTTCTGATGCTCTACCAGAGCACTGAGAGCTTTGAGCAGACTTTGTTACCTGAATCTCAGCCACAACACACACGTCCATCTCCAGGACATGCTCATTTAGGACAGTGCTAGCCTACAGCTGCTGGACTTATCCTTCACTCCTCTCTATATCCACACCTTACAAAACCCTTTCCAAAATCTGCATTTCTAGGAAGTGCTGAATCTTTCCTTGTCCCACATTAACACTAGCATTCAGCATGTCTTTCAAGGCTTGAAAAACCTCATGTTCTTGGACCTCAGTCAAAATAACTTTGATTTGGGGATCATGTCAGAGGACAAACTGTTCCAACAACTATCCAATTTAGAGGTGCTAATATTATCATCCTATGAACTGACATCAATAGGTAACAAAGTTTTCACAACCTCAGGAAGTTACAACATGTTGATCTGAGTTACAGCAAATTTACTGCATTCAGCACAGATGCATTTTCAAATCTCAAGAGTATCTATCTCAGTTGTGCCCATAACAGGATCCACGTTGTATCAGATGACCAGCTAGTGGCCACTTTATAATCAATTTAAGCTACAACCTTCTGGACTACACCTGTTCTAAGATTGATTTAATCACCTAGTACAAGCAACATCTGGATAAAATTGAAGACCCTGAAGGAACAAGGCGCTCTGAACCCAAACTGCTAGCTGGGTTCAGCTGGCCACCATCTCACTCTCCTGTGGGAAGGACATGTCAGGAATCATTGCAGTTGTCCTGGCTGTTAATCCTGTAGTGCCATCTTCATTTGGGGCACTCACTATTTCAAGCAAAGTTTACAGCAACTGTAAGTCTAGGATGGGGGCACAGAAAATATCTACAGCAACTGTGTTAAGCTGAAAGACATCTCACTGTTTTTATTTGTGACATGTACTTTCTTAACTTTTGTAATATCCTCTCTACCAGTATTAAAACTTTTAGAAAAATAATGAAAAAATTAGAATAAATGAATTATGACCCAAATCTTGAAAATTAATAACTTTTCTTATAGAGAAGTCCCAGTTCAACCCAATGGTAGCCCTGTTGTACCAATATTGTGGCTAATGCACTTGGAAAATCTAACAGCCAAAATACAAACTTCCTTCTCTTTAAAAAAAGAAAACCTAAGCACCACCACTCCCAAAAAGGAAAAAAAAAAAACCAACCAAACATCCCAACCAAAACTCAACCGAACAAAAAAACCCAACCAAAATCCCCAACCAAATTCCATCCTTTATCAAATACCCTTGAAAAGCAATGTTTTATAAGAGCTGGCAGTAGTGTACCCCATGCTGGAAAAAAAAAAACCAAACAAACAAAAAAACCAAACAAAAAAAACAAAAACAAACAAAACAACCACTATCTGTGAAGAACAGATTTTATAGTTATATAAGATATGCCTGCAGGACTGGCAGAAACAGCATATATCACCTCTGTGATTTTTAAAAAATATTTTTTAAAAATACTTTTGATCCTTAGAGAATTCCCGGCCATTGAAATTCTGTCTATCTGTCTTTCAGCCTGAGGCAGGCCCTGCTCCCGTGCTGTTTTCTAAGCTCCACAGTAAAGTAAGGTAAAGACAGAATGATCTTTCACCATAAAACTAGACTTGTGGGTCTAATTGCTGGGTCCAATACTCTGCTTGCTTGCACAGGGCAAAACCCCTCAGTGCTGACAGATATGAGCCATCCCTTTGCCAGCCTGTTCCTGTGGACTGTTCCTTTCAGCCACAGCCCAGATGAGAAAAAGGGGGCAGTGCACTGGACAGCCTCATCCCACAGGTGCTCCTGGTGTCAGCAGCTACTTCTTGTTCCTTCTGGTGTGCATCCCTGGAATGAATTCAGAGACAATGATCCCTGCTTCAATTGACATGCAACAGCTAGGCAGGAATAAAGACTTATTATTTATATAAAGCCAAATTGTTTTCTCTGCCATCACGTGTGAATAAACCCAGAGCAAGGCAGAGTATGTGCATTAGACCAAGGAACTAATGGGAGCTTGCTCGGCCTACTCATCTGCCCCGTATCACCATAAAGTCACTTATGTTTACTTACTACTTTAATAACAGGCTTACCCTGGTGGTTAGACACAGCTTTCCTGCTGGTACGACCTCTCTGTCTCCTGGAGCCTGCACCACGGGGAGGCTTGCCCAGTACCACTCCCTGCTGTGTTAAGCTGGAGCTGCGGCTGCTCTCTGACACGTGGAAGGCCAACTCTCTCTCAGCACTTCCCATGCAGGACTCCACATTCAGCTTCAGCTGCTGTCCAAAGGCACTTCCTCAACATTTTCCTCTTTAAAAAATTTCAAAGATTCCTGATGGACTAAAAAGTTTTTGCTCATTTCTGATGATACGGCTTGACAAGAGTCCTCGACTGATCTTCTCCAGTAAGAAATACCTCTCATTCGAAAAGCCCCTTTTACTGTATGTCAGCAGATCAGATTCATGCAATATGCATCTTTGCAGCTTTTAGATACCTTTGCATCACACACATCACTGCCCTACCCCCAGCTTCTCCTCCTCCTGCCTTCACGGCTGTGTGCTGCCCAAGGGCACACAGGGAGAGGTCTTTGCTGCTCTTCTCCAGTTGCCTACAAACACTCTTGTATTTGGCATACTAAAATGTTGCCTCTCTGTATTGCTGGTCCCTGTATGTGGCTGCTGAAGACTCCTCCTGATGCAAAGGTGCTGTAGTCCAGCTTCCCCACATGAAGCTGCATGGGCTGCCTGCCCTTCTGCAAGGCCTCAGCTACAGGACAGAACTGTCCCTGAGCAGACCATGCTGCCTGAGCTGAGCACACCCTGACCTGACCTTGGGAGCGAGGCAGGGACATTCCTGAACTCAGCCCAAGGTTCAAGGTGCATTTTCCTCTCACTCTGCAAATCCAATTTGTTAAATGAGCAACCTCCAATATCTTAAAAATCCAGCATGACTGCCAGAGTGTGTTCCACCGAAGAAAGACTTATTTCTCTCTTGAAATGGTGGGGTCAGGAAGGTCTTAGACAAATACTGACATCAAAAGGGAACACAACACACTGCAAGGGCACAAAAAAATATTGTTCAGGTACAGGTAGTAACTGTGAGAGATCCACCTATAGTAGTGACTGGAGGGAAAACTGCATGTTGTGCTGAAAGGTGTTCTGAAATGCCCTTCTGTTTGGAGAGAACACACGATTTAACCACCACCAGTTTCTGAAATGCTATCCTGTGTCACGGTGTAGACTTAGTAACTGTTAAAACTCAGACATTTGAGAAGGCAAAACATGTTTCCTGTGCCATATATATCTGCACACAGAATATTAAGGCTTTCTTGCAATCTATCCCTTGCCCCCCACACAACTTGTTTTAGATGACCATATCTTCAGGTGTTCTAATTTTGCTCTTTTCTTTAGTGTGATTTACCCTGCTCTATTTGCCTGAAAAAATGTGATTCCTAAGACACTGTGCAAACAAAACAGCATACACTGTGTATTTCAGAACACGCAAACCCTAAATACAGGGACTGACTATTCTGAAGGAAAATTTATCTCTGGATGTAATACACTAAAATGTCCTAGATTATGCATTAAGATTGTTAAATTCAAAGATTTAATCTTCTGGGATTGCTTAGTAATGATATACATGGAAAGAGGCAATAGATTTTTTCTTATAGAATTGTGTACCTAGCCAAGCTCTGATGTGATGCACTCTTTTGGCTTCCAGTCATGCCTTTTATCTCTCATTTTTTTCAAATATGGCTATGAAGCCAGCGCACAGAGAGAACAAGAGAATCGTCTGAGATGAATGGTGCCTAACAAAATTTAGCTCGTCACCTCCCTAGCTCCTGGATTACACATCCCTGAAAGTCACAGTACAACTCAGTACCACAACACAGAATTTTTCAGTATTTGCAAAGAGAAGGAACTTGAGCATATCTTCATTTTTTCACAGACTGGTAAGCACTTAGCTTTATTTCACCAGGACAAACCAAAAGTCAGAGCCAAGTTCTTCTTTCCTTAACTGTGCTTAAGCAAGCTCCCTCAGTAAGACACAAGTCTATTTTTGAAGGGGCATTTTACTCTGAACAAGATGGTTGAGTGGCTAATTTCTACATACATTAACTTCAAAATACGCACCCTGATGTCAATGGAACATCTTTTAAGAACTCCCTCTCTCATTCACTGGTCTTGTCTGCACCTGGAAAAAGAACAGGTGAGGTCCCTTCCCGAACAATCTACGCTATACCTCCCTGATCAAACAAAAACAATGGGAATTCTTCTCCCCCAATAACAGAAGACATTTTTCCCTACCAAATCCCTTGGACATCCTCTTCCCCTTTAGATATGCATTTCTTAAGGCTTGATGTGTACTAGAACACAACTACACTGTTACTGTCTCCTTACTCTGCAGTCTTCTCAGTTCCTCCTGACACTCCCAGATTTTGCCTTTTGAACTATAACCTTTAGCACCTCTTCCCACCCATCGTGGTTGGAACTTTAAGGTCCCTTCCAGCCCAAACCATTCTGTGATTCCTACACTCAGTTCATTCAAATGCATCCTTGGCAGGTACTTGGAAGATTGATCTGGTCAGTTCTAATCAACTACTATACTACAGATAGAGTCAGTGGAAAGAAAAACTGTTGCTAACTCAAGGCATGCAGTGGGACATGCATCCATACACCCTCTAGTATCTTCCTGTCCTGTGATCTTTTCCTTCTGATCTGCCCTCTCAGTTTTGATCCAAATCAAGCTGGATGTCCCTGTGAAGTCTTGCAGGCTACACAAGACTACAATAAGGGGCTGAAGGGGGCTGAGCAAACAGAGGGTTCAGTGCTGAAGAAGGGAGCTCGCGTTCCCCTTCAGACCATGGAAGCATTCCTATCCCAGGTGAGGTGAAAAAGTGCATGTGACAGGCCATGCCAGATATAACAGTGATAACCCATCTCTCCCAGCTTCCCCCTTAACGCAAACTCCACACACCACTCTGGCCCCTTCCTCTGGCCCGCAACACTCTGGGGGCTCACTCTGGTTCTGTGCCTCTCCGAGCAGAGACAACTGTGCTGTCCACAGCCATGGACAGCACAGCTGGCAGGGGCATGAGACAGTCAACCCTCAACTCTTGTAATCTCCCTTCCCTCAGCTGCTGGATCCTGCTCTTCTCTCCTCAACCCACCACCCCCCATCAGCACACCAGATTTTCAAGACTATCTGCCTTCTGATGGGCTGCAGCAAACTGGAAGAGTTGGGGGTGAACTGCAACTTCCCCTCACCTGTATGTTTCAAACAAACAGAGAGAAAAGCAGCACAAGTGATGCTGTAACACTGCTGCACTTAGTTCTGGACAGAGGAAAAATACAGATAAAACAATGTAATAATAAGATGTGAACACAAATTCCCAAATGCTGGGCAGCTCTGCAGAGTTAGGAGCAGCGGAACAATAAAGAGGTGTGTACTTTAATATATCCTGCTCCTATAGTAATGAATGATTACATGTGTTTTGCAGAAGGAATTTAAATGTCACATTACAAGCCACTGCCCACAGAAGCCAGCAGTCACCCACCACCACAGCACACTTACCTATCCAACAGCGGAGCAGAGGATGCAGACACAGCCTGAGATGAGACAGTCAGCCATGCACACCTCCTCTGTCCCCACACCAAACTGCATTTTCTCATGCAAAACCCTCCACCAGCACATGCCTTAAAGGGTGCACTCAGCTGGCCCCAGAAAACACCAGAACTGCCAGCCCCTGAGTACAGCAGAGATGTGCCTTACATTACAGCAGTGAAAGCAGTTCAAGAAAAGTGCTAACACAACAGTTTCATGCTGAATTTTTATTTCAATGTTATGCAACTGCATAAGTATAAATAACTGTGTTCAATATATAACAATTATGACATCCATAAGGAGTTTCTCAGAGAAAATAAGACTGCAAACACTTTATTGCACAGACCCTAACGATTTTTTTTTTAACTTTTTAATTTTTTTTGTAAGCTGAGAAATCTACTGCAGGAAGTCTACAAAAGAACACATCAGATCTATAATCACATTAAGACTGACCAAGAGGAACACAGGCAGGAGGATCTCTAACAGCTCACTTATAAGGTAAACACCAACAAACAGTTACTACATAAACACAAGCTTATGCACTGTTACACTTCCAAAATGCAAAGAACTTATTTGTCAGAAGTGACAATACAAAATATTAATAAAGGTATAGTGTAAACAAAAGCTAGATGGTTTTAAAAGAAACAAGAGGATAGCTGAAAAAATTGAGACTGTAAACTAGGAAGTATCTCCCAGACAGAAATGTTATTTTGAAGTGCATTAGCATTCATTTGTATTAACTGCCAAAGCACAGATGAACTGTAAATGTCGAGACCATTTTATTTTAAGACTTCTCAAAAACGATTATCCACTGCTTCCTAGCTCCTTTCCGAATGCATCAAAGGCAGTATTAATGTTCTAGTGCCACATGTAAAATCAGGAGTTGTTTGTGATACTGGATTTTCCCTATAGGTTTGCTGTAATCCAACTCAACAAATCAGTATAATAAAGTTTTCAGCAGAGGGAAATGAATTGTGCACACTGTCTGTTGTCACACAAGTCTCCAAGTCAAGATTACACTGTGCTTTTACAAAAAATTTTCTAGCTTTTGAGACAGAAAGACAAACAATAAGCACTGGTGAAAAAGGTAGGGGCCTAGCTCTGCTGTGGTTACAGAAAACAGAAATAAGCAAAACGACCATTCTATTGATCCCCAATTATTAAAACCCATGCGCCTGCAAGGGTATTTCGTAGTGCTTCTGTACATGTTTCAAATTTTACCTTTCATCCCTCAAAACAAGCTAAATACTCCACACAAAAATGATCAAAGTCTACACGTTCCACTGTATATAAAATTTAAATAAGGCTTAGCAAAAGTAAAAAGACAGTAACATTCTAGCACCAAATAGCTCCAACAAGTTCCTTTGTTAAAAAATGCTTCTTTTATAATTACAGTATTGAATTTTTTTTGCATACAAATAAAAAGATTATGTTATGAAATGTATGGAGCTACTCAATGCATTTCAAAATGAATATGAAACCCAGGATTACTTGCTAAAAACAGCAAGTTAGGTCTACAACATAAGGCCCCAGGTATATATTAAAATGTGTCAGATAACCTAAACTTTTCTGAGGATATGATACCGAAGTGTACTTTTCCTTTTTACCTTACTTGTCATAAAATAGAAAACAGCCACCAGCTGTATGACACTAATTAAACAGACCTATATGCCATAACACGTATTCTCTAAATGTATTAAGAACAGGGATGAACATACTAGTACTACCAGTCATGTGCTTATACTTGAGCCTCACACTGTAAGGGCCTGAATTTAGAAAAGCTCAAGGAACTCGAGAGGATTGCAGCAATGAAGCACATGGCATGTGCTTCAGAATTTCAGCCTTGTCTGAGGTAAAAGTCACACAATACAATCCCAACAGACAAGACAAGAACCATAATTTCACCAGAGAACAGAACTTTTGCTGGGATGCCCTGATAATTAAGTGGTCTTCCCATAGTTTTAAGGACATCTACTCTACTCAGACTTTGTGCAGCAGGGAGATGCAGTTACTTCTTGTGTTAGATCTGGTGAAGCAGTCAGCCAAGTACAGTACTATCAAAATCAGATTATTAAAAATACAGGTAGAAACTCACAATAGGTCACCGTATTATTCTGTACTAATATTTTTTTAGCCTCTATCTAGGATTTGTAGTTAGTAAAAATGTGGCCTGTTTTTTACTTTTTTCTCAGTCAGACCAATGCTTGTGCATGTCCATGCCAGCTCTAAATTTTAGTAATTTGGTTTCATATTCGAGTACGGCAAATACGTGGCAAAGCAACTATCTTAAAAAGGGAAAGAGTAAACAACGCAACCAGCAGCAAAGTATATATGCTACATTCAAACCCCAAACACATTGCTAAGTATTTACAGAAGAAGTATTTTCAACAGCTCTAGGCTGTAAAGGTATTTTTGTACAAATACTATGTGGTAACAGTTTTACCGGTTACAATTGGAAAGGCATTTTGAAAAAAAGTCCTCTCTTTACATATCCCCTTGTATTGTTTCTTCAGTGACATGAAAGCTTTGCCGCACAAAGACACGACACAGTGCTGGTTTAAAGGCAGTACAACATACTGAAATTGTTTCAGCTAGTGTTGAATACACACGTGCCAGGTCTTAGAGTTAACACGTTTTTTTGTGAGCACTGCTCCGCGAAACTTCCTTTCCTCGACGCTGCCGAGCTGAGTCTTTGTCATCGGAAAGTGCATTAGGGCGGTCAGGCGTGGCTGCTGACCTAGATAGATCTTTACCTACATTCTGTTTCCTTGAAGCAGACTGCTGAGTCAGAACAGCATCTCTTCCCTTTACATCCACAGTGTTAACGAAAAGAGGCTTTTCTTGATTTCCAGGTTTCCCCCCAAGGTTTGAAGCAGGGTGGTGGGCTTCTGCTACAACAGTGGCACTGTGCAAGGCCATCAGTGAAACACTCTTAGTCATTTCTGCCTTACTGCTCCCTGTGGAAGAGGTGCTTTTCTTACTTAGTTCCTTGCAAGTTCCAGGGAGCTCTGATGAACCTGGCTTAACCTTTGCTGAAGACGCCTCACTTTTGGCTGAAACAGATGAAACAGATATCTCCTGTCTACATTCAGAGAAATTGGATGAACAAGTCATTGGCTTTCCCGGTGTTGCAGCCACACGACAAGAACTTTGCCCACTGGCAGCCGGCAGATGTTTTATTGCAGTCTGCTTGTTTGCATCCTCTGGCTGTTTCTGATTGACTTGTCCCTTCCCTTTTATATCTTGAGAGATTTTGCTACTTGCAGTTGCTTTTTCTGCTCCTTTCCCTCTGACATCACAGGCTGTGAGACAAAGGGTAGGCTCCACTTTCCCACTGTCAAGCTGAACGTAAAGTGCGTCAGTGCATATTTTTCCTTCAGGTCTTTTGTCTGCAGCGATCATCTCATTACTAGGACTTCTCTCTGCCTCTTTGTTCAGTGAGAGACAGTCTTTCACAGTGGAAAACTTTGGAGCAATGGTTTGTTTTTCACTGAAACGAAGTTGCTTTTGATCAGCAGATTCCCCCAGGCCTGCTGCTTCTTGCCTCTGCATCTGCTTAGAACTCTCTGGGCCTGCTGGAAGCGGGCCCACAGCAGAGGATTTGGGTTTGGTGTCAGGGGCTGTTCTGCTCATTTGGAGGGTGGTGACTGAGCCATGGCCCAAACCCACAGGCTTTTCAGCCTGCACATGTTCAATGTTCATTCTTCCTGAAGAGCCTGGAGCAGGAGAAAGGTGATCTAGAATATTTTTACTGGCATGCTTTCCATCCTTCCGGGAGCTGGCAGACAACTGAGCAACAATTTCTTTTTCTTTTATGGCTGGAGCACATGGTTTTTGTGACAATGTCTGTTTATCCAAGGACTTAGACTTGGAGGAACTTGTATCAGAGGCTGGCCTGGGTTTATTACTGCTGCTTTCCACACAGGTGGCAGCAGGCTTCACGTGTTCTTGAATGCCTACATGAACTTCTATAGTGCTGTGTCTGCTTAGTGCCTCCTTCACAGCAGGGGAGCCTGCAGTGTTAAGCTGCTGCCGAGGAACTTGGCTGGACTGCTCTCTCTCACTAGTTTGAAGCCTTATATCGGTAAGTGGTTTCTGATCTTTCTTTCCCATGTCTTTAGCACCGTCCTTCTGCACAGAGGAAACTGGTGCAGACTTCTCAATTTTATGATCACCATCTCTTGAGGGTTGCACAGGCCATTTGGATGGAAGACTGTCACTCCTGGCCTCTGTGATAACTTTCTTAGACTCAGCTTTCTGCTTTGTTACTTCCTTTTCCACAAAACTTTTGGAAACACTGCTGTCATCTTTGCCTAGCTGTTTCAGTGATTCTCTGCCATCCTTAGGTTGTGCTTTGGGGCCAGCTGACTGCATTTTTCCTTGCATCTCAGGTGGAATGGCAAAATCAGCAGAATTTTTTTCATTGCTCTTGGAGCAGGTTGTTATCAGGACGTCTGAGACAGAAACCTTCAGAGATGACTCCCTGATCACTTCCACCTTTGCAGGGATAGGCTCACAAGCTCTCTGGGATACTGGCTGTTTGACAGGCAACTCTTTCTGTATTTGTTTCTCTTTTCCTACAGCTTTTTCAGGAGTGTTTTGGCCAGCAAAAGATTTGGAATATGTCTGAGTAGTTTTAAAACTCTGACTTTGAGTAACACAAGACTTCACCTCCATTGAATGGTCCTTTTGTTTTGAAGGGGAGGTATCTTTCTTCTGAACAGCTTCAACAACAGAAATACTGCCTTTAGTGGCCTGACCAGAAACCTTTTTCTCTATCACTGCTTCTGTAGCCACAGAGATGAGTGGTGGATTTGGAGAACTCTTGCTTACTTGTAGCACCTGAGGCTCTGCTACGTTGACTTTGCTAGATTTTGGGTAGCTTAACAACTGCTCTTTCTGAGAGACCATTTCTGCCTTCCCACCACTCCCTTGTGGCACTGGGGGTTTAGGAGATCCTCCATCACTGCTGGTGCTCTGTCCTTCTGGCAGCACACACGAAGGCAGTTCAGCCTTTGAAGCCTGTGGCCCAGAGAGTAATGCAATGTCCAGCGTGCCTTCTATTGGCTTCAGACAGGAAACAGACCTCCCATCAAGCTTATATTCTGAAGGACTTTTTCTGACAGGAGCTTCAGAGGAAATAAGGGCTGATTTTTCTCCACTGATGTCTGCTCGGCCACTCAAGGTCTTGAGAGGAGCAAAAGAAACTGAGTTCATCTGAGTAGCATGTGCACTGCCAATAAATGCTCTACCATCTGCAACTGCAGTGGAGTCCTGCTGTATGCTTACAGGTCTGCCTGTACTAAGTTGAAGGCATTCATGAACATTAGATGTCATCTTAGGTTTTAGCACTGGACAGACATTGTCATCTTTTTCTTCAATAGACATTTTCTTTCTGAGATAATCAATATTTGCAAGCTTACCATCTAATCTTTCGAATTTGACGAATTCTTTTGTTGGTACAATTTTATCTGTGTTTTCTCCCTTTCCATTAAGTATCTTGTCAGAGGACTGAGGTAGCACATCTTGCAGGGTACATGAAGGGGAAATTCTTTTGAAGTCATAAGAAATATGACTGAGTTCATTAGAGGGAGGCCCATGACACAACATCTGTCCATCTAAAGCAACACCATCATTTGATCTCAAGTTTGCATTCTTTTGAAGGGTGTCTTTGAGTATGCCACCAGCTGACTGGGTCTCCGCAGTAACAATTTTTGTTTCAAATTGGTTTGATCTTTCTAATACCTTCTGGAATGCTTTTTTGTCTCTTTCTTCCAGTCTTAAGGTATTGGGATTTTCTGGTTCGCTGCTAGGTTCGTGTATAGCAGCATTTGCTTTTTCAGGAAAATCTTGCTTTTTCATAACTACCTTGACCTTCAGCTTCTCTCTGTCTAGCTCATCAATGGATTCTTGTCTACCCAATTTTCGGGAGATGGGTCGTTTCAAGCAGCCCTGCTCTGCAGGCCTGACTCGTGTGAGCGATGGCACGTCACATACATTCTCCTCCAAGCTCTGAAGAGTTACTTCTCTTTGAGACAATTCTCTATTCACTTCTTCCTGGGTCACTTCCAGACTGTGTTTTCGTGAACATAAGTGTTTTTTATCACTGCCATAAGAGGGTGCAAGTTTCTCTTCAGACTGGACTCTCTTCAACAATGGAGATCTTGGTGGCTCTGCACTCTTTGGCCTGACAATATGCCTCACAATAGTTGGAGGCGAGTGCATTTTACTAGGAAAAGACTGAGCTATTTTTGTATTTCCAATTGAATGTCCCAGCAATGGTGATGGAGATCGCTGAGGAGATGTTGGCTGGGGTGTCGGAGAAGGTGTCCGTGCAAGAGGAGAAAGGGGAATGCTGCCAGCTGATTTGCGCCTTCCTGATCTGTATCTTTGCCCACCAAGCTTTGGACCCAAGCCATGAAGAGTGCTGGGTCTTATGTGCCCTGAACCAGCCGGAGAATTGGGAGCACTGGAACTAGGGGAGCTACTCTGGGAAGAGTTAGTACCTACAAAAAGAACAAAAAACCAAGCAAACAAACATAAGATTAGCAAGAAGTTTTCTATCTTGTCTAAATGTTCAGTGAGAAACAGAACAAAAGCCCTATGCTGTCTCCCACTGCAGTGTTCCACAATCTGGAAGGTTTTAAGTGGAAAAGGTTTTAGGCTGCAAAACCTGCATCATTCCAATTACATTTGCTGCTTCTCCCTTTCTCTCTCTTCCATCATCCCCTTTAAGTTATCTCTTGCTTTTACTTAAATAGAATAACTAATGCTTTCTGACACTTCAAAGCAATGATCAAGGCTTTTCAGATAATTTACCTTTGCCAAGGGATTGTACAATAGCAGTCAATTCTAGTACACACTACAATTGTGACAAAAGTTGAAGAAGAAAAAAGGGGCAGGCTTTAAGGAGTCAGAGAGATACATATTTTAGCACTTGGCTAATCTTTTCAGCAATAAATCTGCATTCATGAGTGCCGTCCTAGTTCCATTATGTAGCAACTTTTATATCAGTTTCACTCTTTTATCATGTAGCCTCTCTTAGGCAAAATTCTCTCTTTTGCTGCAACTGGGACTTTTTATTATTCAGCTTTCAGCCACTGGACTGAGCTTTAAACAGTACAACAAACTTAGGAGACAATTGCTTTTTAGGCGCTTCTGTATCATGAAAACACCTTTTGTTTTGCATCAGGAATCTGTTTCCCTTTTCCAGACAGAAAACAGTTTTTCTGTGATTATGTTTGTCAGAGCTGAATGCTCTTAGGAGAGTATATCAGATCTGTGAGGGCTCACAAAATGTACAGTATCCTTCCAGTCCTTTTTTCCTCTGCTCTCCACTGCTTCACACTCACCTGATGGAAAATCAGGAGTGGAACGGTAGCTCGGGGTAGGAGATCTAGGAGATAAGCTGTGGGTTGGAGACCCAGGCAAGCTCTCCCCTGAAGAAAGTGATCGGTTCAGGCAGGAAAAGCTTCTGCTCGTATGAAGAAGAGGTGAGGGTTGCTTTGCCAGCTTTTTAAAGAGAGATCTTCTCCTTGTGTGAGAAAAAGATAGCATTAATCATAAGTTAAGGTGCACAGAAGATACTATTACCACAGGCAAAATTCTTGCAAGCTGACACTATGAGAACAGTAAATCTATCTTTACATGAAAGCAAACTACACTGCAGACTGGGAAGTTTAGAAAACATCCTGATTCGCTAACAGGTCGGGCAGACACTGTAACTAATTTTATTCATACTAAAATTTACTTACTCTATTTCAGAAAAACATCTACCTCCTTATGAGTATAAATCTTTATTTTCTTAATTTAGCAACCTATCAAAACTGAAGAAATATCTATAAAGTACTAGCAACATATTTATAAAATACGCATGAACGTATCATATTAAAAACATATTAAAATCAGCTAGTGCTGATAAGCACTAACACTAAGAAGTTTAATTAAACAAGTGTAAAATGATATAGTTAAGCCAAATTAAGATGCAACCTCAGTTGTTCGCTATTTTTAGAGGTTATTTTAGCAGATGTAGTTTAGGCAAACAAGATTTGTAAGGCCACATAATCTCAGAAAAGAAGGTAGAAATACAGAAGATGAGAGAAAACTGCATTAACTTCATATTTTAAATTTATTGTTATGTACAGACACACACACACACACAAAAAATGCCTTCACTGTGAAAGCAAAGGATTACTCACCTCTCCAAACTCTCCTTCTTCTTGGTCTTCTTACTGCGCCTAACCATCCGGCTCCTGTAGCTGTTCCGCCTGGCAGGTCCTGTCTTGATGGAAGTGTTTTCAAAAGGAGTTGTCATTACTGAGACTTTGTTGCCACTCTGCCAAAATGAAAGAAGATGCTTTAGTGTGAGTAATACAAGCAATACAAGAAGACTTTGCCTTAAACTGAATCTACACCATACATGCAAATGCAATGAGAATCAACTCCAGAGTAAGAGGTGTTTCTGCAGGGAACCCTATGCAGACATTGCCAGGCACAGTTAGTAAATGAGGATTGGGAAGTTCTCAAACTCTGCCATATTTCCTAACTTCCTCCATTCAAGCTCCAAGAAAAGGAGTGATTCCAATAATTGTAGCTAAACAGGAGGACACCAAGGATTAACCAAGACTGAAAATTTCAAGATAGAAGCTTCTACAGAAAAATCTGATTTTCCCACAAAGAACAGCTGTAACTGCACAGTGGTCCATTCACATCTCAAGACACCAACTGTTACAATGATGGAACAGAGGAGAAAAATGAAATCTTCATTGTCAATCCCAAAACATATTTTTATCTTGTTCAAAAGGGTTAACAAGTATAACTAACCTAAGCTTTTTACTGCTGATTGCACAGAGATGACTCAAAAAAAAATTAGGTATTTCCTGCTGATTTTATGTTTTAAAAATCTGTATCTCCTGCTCAGCACTGTACACCCCTACAGTGAACTTCCTTTCAAAGAAATTGCAATAGCCCAAATTAATTTATGGTACAGCCCAACAAATTAAGTTATGGATAAACAATGATCTCTTGTTTTGCATTTACTCTTAAGTAGTGAGCAGGGTTGTCCTGTTTCTTTTTCTGTATCTGACCTAGACAATGAGTGCACAGCTAACTGCCTTAAGTCACAGAATTTTCTTTTACATATTTCTTTGAAAATTGGAAAACTTGGAAGTTCCTCCTGGTTTCAGAGAAATAAAATAACAACTGAAGAAAAAGTGTATTTTTCATCTTTCTTTAGCTTTTTATATTTCCCATCACCTCACTGCTTTCCAGTGCTTTTTTTGAACTTCTTTTATAACTGACTACTCACTCTGAGCTCTGCACATAGCACCATAAATTGTTAATAATATAGGAAGCAAATATACAGCTGTCTAAAGTAATTCTGACCTACATTAGCTTACACTGAAAAGATTACATGAAAAATGAGATATGATGAGCTACAGAGAAAATAAAAATTGGGGTTTTTTTGTTTGGTGGTTTGTTTGTTTCCATGGAAAAACTCTGCTTTTCTAATAGGACAGACTTCAGGAAACTCCACAAGAGAAAAATGTGAGATTATTCATGAAAGTCCAGCTGCAGGATGAGAATTTCATTAATCGAAGAAGCTCTGTCAGACATGCCTGGCTATACATGACACAAAAACCTTCTGGGCCCTAATATGAAAGGCAATCTCCTGTACAGCAGGCAAAGAAATATTTAATATTCTTTGTTTTTACTTTTCCTCACTGATTTCACTTTTAAAGAAGAAAAATGAGAAGTTTCATCATTGTCAAAAGCCTGAATTATCTGAGGAAGATTCAGGCATTAAAATGCTTGAAAAGGTCAATTTTTTTGAGGGACAGAGACATCTCTTTGTGTTATTGCCTTGAATTTACTTCAGCTGTCTCTGCAACAATGCCAGTCTATGGCAGAGAAACTAAAATCATAGCACAATATATGAAAGTCATTGGCCCTCCTCCAGATCTGTGGCAATGGCAGCTTAAGAGTTTGTACTTCTAAGAACAATAAAATCTAGTAACTAATCTCAAGAAAACAAACATAACCCCACCATTGTTGGTGAAAACAGCAATCACTTTGGTATCCCAGCTGTCCAAGAGTTACCTTTAACAACAATTCAATGACTTCTGTATGAACAAGACCATGCACTGGCTCTCCATTGATATGAGTAATCAGGTCTCCAGCTTTTAAACCTGCTTGGTAAGCTGCACCTCCTTCTTCCACATTCTGAAAAAGAGAGAGGAAAAGAATATACACAAAATGAACCCCAAACCAGCTGGCAATGAAGAAACTTACAGATACTAATTTATATAAAGGAAGAAAAGAAGAAAAATACATTCAGCTCTTTCACCATCCCCTACTTACTCCAACTTTATGTGAGTATCCTCTACTTACTCAAACTTTATATGGGGCCTGGAATGGTTTCAAAACTCACTGAAACACTGCTGGTTGCTATGGGTATTAAGTAAGCTCTGAATAACAGGGAGTTTTCATGCATGGTAAGAAGGGGTGGTTCACTACCCACTGCAAAATTTCAGAACTAAGTGAAGATTTTTAGCATCTGAAAATGAGAAACAGTATGTAATTAAGGTAATGGTCACATGCAATACTCTAATCACAACAAAAATTAACTCCACCATATGGTTAAGGATTGTTTCTATTCAGTTCAAATTCACCAGGCTTCCCATTAGAGGGGTTGGTGCAGCACAAAAGTGACAAAGGACCATAACAAACTGAATTGAAAAAATATTTTGAAGGTTGTTTAAATAATTTATTCTATTTTTAAATGAGTATTTTAAGTCATGCAGACACTACTGAAGACTACAATGCAAATAGAGCTAAACAACAAACTTATGATACTTTAAAAAAAACCCCAAACTTTCACTGCAATGTACCATTTTTCCCTTCTTTTCACTGGTGTGATGTTACACTAGTGGCAAGAAATAATTTTTAAAAATTTATTCCATTATCCACCAAATGTAGCCAATTCTCCAGATTCAATGTTCTTGATGGATTAATAGGACTAAGGGGTAAACAATATGAATAAAAAATGAATAATACACTACATCAGCACTGCTACTTCAAAATCTACAATACATATTTAAAACTAAACTAAACTAAACTAACAGTGTAAAAATCTTGAAGTCTTTTGGTAAATTTGCAATAACTTTTTTAAGGTAGTTGAAATAATTTATATACACATACTATTTATGTACGTGTAATTTATACCATACATAAAATTATAATTTGTTACCAACATGAATTATAAAATAAATGCATATATATGTACCTACCTATATAATTATTTTACAATTAAGGAGGCTGACAACCAAAGAATTGCTTTAGCCTCTCTCCCACTGTGTAGTGAAGAGAGGATAAAAAATACGTGATTTATTCAAGACAGTCAGTCTTTTTCCTGTGCCGTACAAACGTCAAAAGTATTCACAATTCCAAACAATCTGCACATTTCTACACAGCAGAAAATCAGTACTTGAGATCAGCTTACGTGTGTCTTGTAAAATAGTGCTGGCTTTCATGAATCCCTTAATTGATGCAGTTTAATAAACTCCACCTATTTTTCAACAATTTCTCTTTACAACCTCCTACATTTGCAGATCCTGACGAGGGTCTGCACCAAGCCTTTGGTTTTCTAAGACCTGGTACTCTGGACTCAAGACACTATTTTTCAAAACTGACAAACTTGCCAAAAGCTAAAGTGAAGTTGCAGAAGTTCAACACCACGTGTAGATAATGCTTCTGCCAAAGATGGCTTGTTGTCTTCCCTACAGGCAACACTGCTCTTGTATACAGGCAGAATTTCATTCTAAGAAAAACTGCTTGGCATATGATTGTAATTTACACAGTAATTGTCAACAAAGAGATGCCACGGGTACAAAAAAGCAAATCCATCACTACAGTATTCTGTGGCCATGTATCAGCAAGAAAACATGTATTATCTTACCCAAACAATGTGGTGCACAGTGTAGATATCGCTGTCACCCACGTAAACCCTGATTGCTCGGATAGTGAAGCCATACTTTTTCCCTGAACTGTGAATTACAATCGGCTGATGAGGACTTGCAGCAGCAATTGATGAATCACGGCTGGGAGATGAATCTCGGGATGACGAGAGGTCAGATGATAGGGAATGAGGAGACATAGGACTTCCCAATGGAGAAACACCAAACACATCTGGAGGAAAAAGATCTGCTTATTACACTCTGAGCACACACAGATTTTTTTCAGATTAGTGATATCTTTGTATTAAAATACATCATTGTCTTTGTCTAAACAACCTCTCCTCCTCCTCCTCACCTGGTGTGCATATTAATGAATGAGAAGTTCAACAACCTCTCAAGAACTTAATTATTTTCCCTGAAGTGTAAACTGTATTGTTTAATGCAAGGGTTAATTTGTTAGATATAGACTGCTTTTTCCTTTTGCACAGAAAACACACTCATTGCTAACTTTGCAAGAACCATTCTCAGCCCTTTCCTAGCAAACACTGATGAAAAGAAAATCAGAGTACGGTAGCAAATATTATTATGAATACACCCAAAATTATTCTCCAAGTAATCCAGCAATGCTTAACAAATTGCTATCTGTTTTCTTGGTTTCAGTTATATACAAAACCAGATAAAGACTACTCCAATTAAACAACAATATCTACTGGGTACCTAGAGCAGTAACTCAATGTTTGTAAGAAGGAGGCTCCATTGCTACATTCTGCTACATCATGTAAAGACCACAAGAGTTTCTCGCAACAATACCAATTCCAACTTCGTTTTATTTGTTGTTTTGAATGCTATGTGCTCACTATGTGCTCACGCTTGTGCAAATGTGAATGCAATTGAAGCAGTTTGGACTTCACTTCTGAGCAGCCAGAAAGCAAAGTACCAATCCTTCATATGAAAACACTCAACATTACTGTTATACGTCCACTCACAGCATTATTTCTGGCTCCAAATTTTGAGCATTTGATCTAAGTCAAGATCAAGTGACTTAGAGTCAAGAGTAGTACAAGTAGGAGGCTACATGCTATTTCTATTTTTGTGATACTGCTCTCCTGTTTATCAGCTTTTCTTATGGGGGATGAGGGAGAACTAGTCATGTGCTGCTTTAACAAACATCTGTTTTTGTGAGCTAGTTAAAACTTAATCTACAACCCTACTGTCAGATGGACCAAGGACTGAAGTTGCATCCTGCCATGCATGCTCAAGATCAAACAAGGTAGTCACCATTAAGTTGTATTTTTGCTGGTCAGAGAAGGCCCCTCAGTTGTAATGTAAGCACCATGACTTGCTGACAAGATTGCACTAACTAGTCATGCAAGTGAACAACAAGAGAAACAAAAAAGAGTAACACAGAATCAATTCTGGACTATACAGAATCTTGCATTTGCATCATAAGCTTTCACAGCATTGCATAAATCATTAACATTTCAACTAAAAGTATTTATCGCTACCTCCTGGGATCATGAGGGACAAAGCACTTGCAGAAAGAGACTTGGTGACTTTTCCAGAGATCTTCTTTTTCTCTGTGCTTTCCAATCGCTGTCGAGCCATGTGAGATGCAACTTCACCAGCTGGCTTTGAGGAGTTCTCTGTACTGTCCACACTCTCACTTCTCCCATTTATTTGATCTAAGTGTTCTGAGAAACTGCCAACTGTACAAAGAAGAAGGGATAAAGACATTGAGGGAAAACTGAATATCCTTTTGCTAATGGACCACAGAAAAAATAAATTACTCTCAAGTGTAACTGGTTAAGTGTAAGAAGAAGATCACACAGTTGGAGATATCACTGCAGCAGCTGTGTTAATAGCAACACCATTACACGGGACCCGGGGGATAGCAAGCAAGACTTGGGATACAGCACAATCAACATCAAGGTTTTAGACAAGGGAAGGAGATGGATGACCCTGAGGAAATTTTTTTTCCAGGAAAAGAAAGGAGGGAAAGGGAGGAAAATGTGGACTACATGGGAAATCAAGGGCTTAGGAAAAGAAGGGTGTATCTTGAAAAAACTCAGTGAGGTACAGAAGAGAAATAAGTTGAAAACTGGTAGATGTGTAGATATGAAAATAAGGCCCTGGAGTCTACTGAAATGCAACAAGTATTTGAGCAGGGAGACTATGCTCAAAATTAATTAAGTAGAGAATGGTTTGCAACACTTCCTCCTAGATTTGTAATCACCAAAGTGACTTCCACAAGTCAAAGAAAATCCTCTCAATTCTGAAAGGTGTGAGAAGTCATAATTAAATCATTAAATCATAGAGAAGTCTTAATTAAAAACACACAATGTGTAGTACAGTGTTAGACCTGATCTGATCCCAAACCAGATCCCTGTTGGGACAGCTGTTTTTTGAAAGCAGTTCTGAAACACATCACTTCTAAACCTATGAATGCTGCTGCCACAAGAAGGTGGTCTGCAACTGTTTGTAGTATCATCGGTCAAGACACCCCCTGTAAACTACCTGACAGTGTGGAGCTGCTGATTGTACTTGCTGGAGTGGTTACTTCAGGTTCGTCTTGCACTATTTCATCGCTCACAAATGCAGACTTTTCCTGCTCCTCCCGGGGTCCCCGTGAGCTGGTGGAATCATCCTGCTCTCCTTCGGCTGACACGGACAATTTTGGAAGCAAACCAGAACTGCGCTGCTGCCGGCTACTGTCAGTCTCAGATGAGATGGATGTAGATATTTGCTGTCTGCATGAAAAATAAGCAAACTCTCAATCAGTTAATAAATAAGGAGGCCTGCTATCTGGCAAGCAGGATGTAGATGACTTGCTGTACATCCTTCTACTTACATTTCAGAATATTCTGAACTCCAGCTTAAAGATTCCACAGAAGGCAATGCTACACTTTTTGTTTTGTCTCCCGCATCTTCCTTTTCTTCACCTTGAATTTGAGTGACTCGATCTATACTACTAAAAACCTATGAAAGAAAAAGAAAACACCACAAAAAATTGAATATCACCGACACATTTGATATTAAAAAAAGATATGCAGGATCTACAGTTCGATGATTTTAAATGCTTATACAGTATTTCAGATTGTAAACTTCAAATTTCTTGAACCTTTTCAGATTTCCAACACTTCATGTTCTTAAAATGATTTCTTGGCTCCTCATGTATAAGTATACAAATAGAGCCTCTTCTCATTATGTATTATCAGTTTTCTCCGCATTTCAAAGTGCAAACCAAGACAGTAAAGTCAAAATCCTGGGCGCTCTCTTCCATTATTTCCTGCCAATTCACACTCCACTATATTGCCTGAGCATGTCCACTTTGATCAGCTCTCATCTCAGCTACTAGAGTAATACTACCTTTTGGGCAGTTTTACCTTCGATTCAGAGCATTCAGATCACTCCCTCAAACCTACATTTCCCCATGACTGTAACACACATTACCTTGCTTTTTCCTTTAGTCAAATGTCATTAAATTAATACCTCCTACATGGTAGTACTGTAATATTTGTTGTGCTGTCACCTACAAGATACTCAGGACACAACTGGAGCAACATGAAAACTATTTATAAAGAAACCAATGCAAAGAACACATATTAGCATTTAATAGAACACTTCCTTGACACTTTCTGTTATGCTATGATGAGTCTTCTGCAGAAAATACCATCGTATTTATATAATTTTCCATTAGTATCTTAAAGATTCAAAAAGTAACTTTTCCACACAATCTTCCCATATTTTAATTTAATGGTATTCATTGTATTCTTCCTCAATTTCAGTTAACTTCATAGTTTCTTGAGAAAACAAGGCCCTATATATCTCCTCTATATTTAACATTTCCAAAATTTGGAAAAGTAGAACAACACATACTAAGATTACAGAAATTTCTACTTACTTTCGAAAATCTGTGTGAACATGAGGAGAACTGTCTTATCTCTAAATTAAAATCTTCATCATTGGTATCATCTTCTTCCTCAGTTTCCATATGGTGGTATTTCTCAGAACGAGCTACAGACAAGGGTAATAAAATATCTGAATTTATCAGGAAGAATGGATACCATGTTTTAATATTAAATAAAAATCTAGTTTTATTCTTAAGATTATTTTTGCTGAAGTGTCAACTCACTGGTGAAACTGCAAGGTGCCAGTGATTCTGATAAAGGAGATTTTCAAAGCATTAAGCAAGAGTCAAAGACAGTGATTACTTTAAACAAGGCGTTCATCCCTTTTTTTTTAATACCGTAAAACACCTACTGTCAAAATAACTTGTGTCATCTTCAGACTCCAGCTGTGGAATAAATTCTGCTTTCTGCCTCAGCAGGCTATTCCAGTCAAGGCTCCTGAAGAACTGATGCTGCTTTACTTCATATGCACCACCTGGAGGAGCCAGAGGAAAACACTGAGCAAACTGTACCAAATCCTCTGACAGCAGATGAACTAAACCCCCAGCCAACAATGCAAACTGTCATGGGAAGGCACAGTCATCCCTGTACACATGAATATCTACTACCCATTCCCATCAGAAATTCTAAACCTGTCAGAAACACTCCCTGCCCCTGACTTCTTGTGGCCATTTCTTTTAACAGTTTACTGCTTTATCATCTCCCCCTTTTAAGATTTTTATTTTTCCAGATGTATTAATATGTTAGCTACACATTAGTCAGAATCATCATATGCAGTTCTACAAATACAAATATGCACACTAGGTGAGCAAGTACAACTTATAAAGTAATGCAGAATGATTCTTAATAGTTGCTCAATATAAATACTATTGCTGACTTAAGAGATCCTTTTAGTGTTTTATGACAGCAATACACAATTCTATAGGAAATACCCTATCATTTATTTTATTTATTACTGGTCATTTAATGTGCATTAAATTATTACACTAGTTTAAAGTTAGAAAACAACTGTAAGAACAAAATGAAATACTGGAAATTTTGCCCTGGGAAGGTAGAAGATGGTATCATTAATAAACATACATCTAATTCTAAAACTGAAAAAGTAACCCACAGCAAGACCTGCTGCCAGCTTGTTTGGGTTTATGTTGCATGGTTTTGCCAGTGCTGGGAGGCTACAGGGGTGGCTTCTGTGAGAAGCTGCCTTGCTCTATATCCAACACAGCCATTGCCAGCTGGCTCCAAGATGGATCCACAGTCAGCCCATCAGCATTATCTTGGATAATGTACTTAAGATGGGGAAAGACTGCTGCACAACAGCAGCCAGAAGACAGAGTGAGAACAGGTGAGAAGAACAACTCTGTAGACACCAAAGTCAGTGCAGAAGGAGCTCCAGGAACTGGAGCTGAGATTCCCCTGCAGCCCGTGGTGCAGACCATGGCGAGGCAGCTGCACACATGGAGGACCATGGTGGAGCAGAGATCCACCTGCAGCCCATGGAGGACCACCGTGGAGCAAGGTGGATCCCTGAAGTAGACTGTGATCCCGTGCAAAAGCCTGTGCTGGAGCAGTGCCCTGATAGCACCTGTGGCAGAGAGGAGCCCAAGCTGGAGCACGCTTGCTGGCAGAACTTGTGACCCCATGGGGGACCCATGCTGTTCCTGAAGACTGCACCCTGTGGGAGGGACCCACACTGGACCAGGGGAATAGTGTGGGGAGGAAGAAGCAGAGGCATCATGTGATGCACTGACCACTACCTCCTTTTCCGGTCCTCCCGCACTGCTTGGAGGGAGGAAGTAAAGCTGTAATGTTAATTGGTGATAAATTAAACTAACTTCCCTGAGTTTTAGTATGCTTTGCCCATGATGGCAACTTCCTGTCCTTATCTCAACCCACGAGCCTTTGGCATATATTCTCCTCCAGTCAGGGGGGAGGACACTTGGTGAGTGCCTCCTGGCCCGCAAGGCTCAACTCAGCACATTGATACAGTATAGTTCTCTGTGTCAAGGCTATGGAGAGAAAAAATGAAATCTCCAGGACTGGTTTCTAAGTCAGTGTTAGGATTTCTAGATTGGGTTCTTCGCTTTTCATACTGCACCAGGGAAAAATTCAAAGAAGCCAAGTCTTCCCAAAGCAGACCAAAATCACATCTCATCAGAAGTCACTAGCTAAGCAGTGAATATTTCTCTGAGCACAGTAATGGGATATTACATCAGAATTGTATTATTCTTGATTGGTATCAGACACTTCAAGCCCAAAGAAGTCTTTTTACTGCTGTTTTTCTTCTTCGAAGTAAGTATAGTATCCAACTCTCTTCTTTCAGCTTGTCTTTGCCACTCAGGTCTCCTGAGCAGGTAAACAATTATGATTTTCACACAGTGTTATGCAGCTTGCTAACACATATTAAACAGACAGGACTGTAATTTGAAATGCATGGTGGAGCCTGGCATAAACCATGGTATTTTTCAGTGCCCATGTGGGACCTGTCACACTGCAGCCTCCATTTCTGTGAGCTGATTCTAACACTTCAAGATCCTACAACTTTGTTGTGGTTTCTGAACATCCTGCTTCAAAGAAATAGCTGCCTTATTTCCTTCTTCAGACTGCCAACTGTTAGAGAGACCAGAGGCTCTAAAGATGTCAGTTCCTAACTGAGCACCCCAGGTGCTTCATAATGTGGCACTGACCATTTAGTATTTAAGGCAGCCTCATCTAAACCCATTCACCTTCTCCACCAACTGTATAGCAACAGACACAGAATTTGCAATCCACTTCTGATCCAGCCTCTCACATGGAAACAGTCTTCAATTAACACTGTATTAACCAGGAAAATCATCCTGGCAATGAAACAACAACACCTGGAAAGAATGTACTTAAAACAAGGGAATAAAACTAGTTGTGGATTTTCATTTTGCCTTTGGCACTGGTGCCCGCTGCAGCAGATGACGCAGGCAGCAAGTGGAGAAGCTACTGGGGCATGACATCTTCCTCAATCTTAACTTGTTCAACATGGGGCAAGGGACAGCAATAAACTTTGCTGAGTGCCACTTAGTCCAGACCATCAGTTACAGTGAAGTCTAAGGGCTGCTCACACAGATCCCAGCCATTCAGGCTGTGATGGACAGGCAGTTCATTCATATCAGTCATGCCCTGAAGGAACCCAAAGGAAGACACGTCATGTGGGACCATGTCAATACTATTGAGGGTCTGGGTTATAATCATGTTTCCCCTGAGCAGCTGTGATAACACCAGTTATGAACTGATTCCGAGAGCCTCTTTTTAATTAGGCCAAAAAATATGTAGCACAATTGGACTCACTTTTGTGAGCAATTTGCCAAGTACTCTCAAGCTGACTCAACCTACCACTTGGTTTCCTTAGCATCCCATATGTATTTCTGTTCATGGTATACAATGTTCACTGTAAATAAGGTTATACCTCTATATTTGGGCTCATTTATGCAGGAGGCTTTTTTTTTTTTTGCTGTGTTTACCTAGTGCTCTGCCTAAAGGGATGGCAGTCAGTGACTAGGGCTCCCATACATTAACACTTAACAGTATTCATTACTGCCTCTCACAGAAACTCCCAAATAAATCCTGGTCTATCAACCAGCAAATAAACTCTTATTACATAAATGCACAGTACTTTCATTAGCCTATGGTAGTCTTAATACTTCCTTAACATTCAGTTTTATTTTAACTCTTTTTCATACAAGGCAGTAGTGTTTGATAAATGAGAATGAGAAGACTTTTCATCACACAATCGCAGACAGTCATTGCTGAGTAAGGATTTTGAGTACTCATCACCCACCCTAACCCCTGCAGGAATTAATCTGCCAGGCTAAGATACTTCTGAAAAAGGAAGCTGTGTATTGATTCTTCTCCTAGCTTTCTGTATTTAGTAATTTAATACTGTATTCATGAAGAAACCCCATTCACTGACTAACAGGGTCTTTGAGAAATTTCTGTTATACTTATTAAATTAGGAGAAGAATAAATACAAATGAGCCCATGTAAGTCCCAGAAAAACCAGGACAGATATCATTGTGTTAAGTTCCTATTAGTGGTCTTAATGTATAAATTATCATGGCATATTATCATACTGCATGTCATGACAGATGTTTCCCAAGCAAAACAAACAGGTGAACAAAAGCTCCCAATGCTGAATACAGAAGCTATGTCTAGTACATTAACAATTTAAAATTAGTGCCTCCTAACCTGTTCCCAGTCTTTCCAAAGGATTCTGCCTAAGTAGCAGAGTAATCAGATCCTGGGCATCTGGAGGTGGTGCTTCATCCTTTTCAGGCCAGTTGATTTCATCTGAAAAAAAACCAAAGTTGTTTGATATTGCTGAGGTCTGATCCCCGCACAAATTGCATGAATGCTCTCAAAAGCAACCTAACAGCAAAGCAGAGTTAAAGCAACTTTCTCAACTTACTCTGCTGCATACCAATTATTTCTAAGTTTTATACTCTCCATACAGACTGCATAAACATCCTATGTTCCCATTTCCTTTGGAAGTATCATTTAACACAAAACTGTAGAACTACTTAGCAGTGGAATACATGAATGCTTGGCTCATGGAAAACTATCAAAATACTAGCACAAGTTCTATGCTGTCTCTCCCCCCACCAAATCAAGGTTTAAACTGTAGTTGTGTTCCATGGAAACTGTTGTTAAGATGGAAACTGCTGACCTGACCTGGCAGTTGCTGCTCACATCTGTGCTCCCTCTCTAATGCTAGCAGACTCCCTGAGGTCAATACTCCCATGACTGAGGGTCAAGGTGTCAGACTGTACTCTGGCAACATATACGGCAAAAAGGTTTCTTTCAGGAGTCTCATACTTCCATATGACCTCCTTCTCCTGACTCTTATACTACTATGGCTTTTGCACTTCATGGCAAGCTGGACTTAAACCATGCAATCAAGACAGCATACACTGTGCATGAATATGAACTTTCTAACAGCCTACAAACAGCAAGTTTTGCCTGATTTTTAGTGGCAGCTGCCTCCACAAATGTAATATAGTGCAGGTTTAGACAAAACTCTGAAGAAGTTTCTTGGGAGGTACAAGGATTTTGGCATCAGAGAAACAGCACACTTGGAGCTCCAGAAACACAGAAAGCTGTTAAGGATTTTGTTGTCATTTTATGATTGAGACTTCTTCTATAAAATAATTGTAACTGGATAAATAATCATCAGAAGCTACATGCAGGTTTAACCTTAATTTCAGAGATTAGGAAAGGTACTGATAAAAACAGACATGAAATGTAAGCTGTTTCTGGGGCAGTATTTTAAATTCTTAACACTTTAGGTATCTAAGTTTACACTGAGGCCTCCCACAGCTGTCCTTGCACAACCTGAGGGCAGGAAAAGGCAACCTACAATGAAAAAGGAGGCAGCAAGATTTTAAAGCAGAATTTTAAACGGAATGTAGATTTTGCTCATGGAAACTGGAAGAAAAATCTAGGCTACAGTTTGGTTCTTTAAGATGGCTCTTACAGTCAAATAGGAGGAGATAATTTATTTTAGCACAGGAAACATATCCAACAAGAGTTCTTCTAGAGATACTAAGAATTATTTCAGTAAGCAAGGCTATTTCAAAGAGAAACAACTGACAAATCAACATCAAAACAAGAAACTGAGCCAACCAACAGTCTTGTAGGGTGAGTGGGAATAGATGATGTTTACAAAAGGACTTCTACAAATAACTTCTGTAAGATAAATTGACACATTCAAACAGACAAAGATATTTACAAAGGTCTCAGCTAGACTGTAACACATGACAATATGTTTTACAAAAGATAAAATTAATGCCACATGTAAAAAAAAGCCTAATGTACAAATTTCATCATTAATTTTAAGACTATTCCATCCCCTTCTCCTGGTCAGGGAGTATAAGGATGAAAACACAGGTGTATATGTCTGGAAATGCAATAAAAACTTGAATTATTTCCATGTTTGCCTGCCTACAGCTTCCACTGCAGTTTAAATCTGATCTGGAAAATAAAGCATGAATATGCATTGCAGCCATAGGGCACCCAGAAAACAGACAGCATTTGCTGCTTGTGTTAATTAAACAGTTGATTCTTCTTGCCACTCAGGCCTCAGCATATCACATCAGAAAACAACAGTTATAAATCCATGAACATGTAGGATGTCACATGCATTTTAATAGTTTACAAACAAGTCTGGCTTTCAGCTTCAGAGACAGAGGAAATAAAGATGATGACAGAAAGTCTCCTTAAGTACAAAAGGGGATTTGTTGCATTCTCACAGAATGAGGAACCAGAGATATATTCTTAGCTATTGGACTTTTTAAGCAGACCATAAAACAGACCGGGAAATACTCAGTAACAGAGGTGCCATTCTGTTAACCTTGTGTCATAAATAGTGACCCTCTACATCTATGCATTTGGGAAATTTATGGAAACAGCAGGGAGGATAGTAAACAGTTCTGTTTAATTATCTTTCAGTTTTGTCACAAGACACATAACAATACTTAGGGTCAGTTTGCAGGTTAAGATCTAAAAGGTTATTGAATTTTAAATGGAAGAAGAACAGCTGCTACAGAAATAACATTACACTCCAACAATCACCAATGAAATCATTAACAATCTGTGAACTGAATTAGTTTCCTTCTTTTTCTCATTATTTATTATTTGGGAGACATTTGTTCTAGAGTTTTATTACATCTTTGTTAATTTCTTTATTGTGCCATGAGGCACAATTTCCCATTTATGCAAATTTATTTAACGGTTTCTTCTCTGGTATAATTTCTTTACCAAAGACAGAAATCACTAGTGCATAGTGGCACTACATTTTTACTAACATAGTTTCTCTCTTCCAAACAGTGCAGCTTAACCCCTGGACTCTACATTAATGAATTTCTGTACTTAGCAGAGTAAGCTCAGTTTTTAAGCTAAATTAATTGTTACTGTTTTGACAGCAGATTGTGTAGTCTATCAGTAAAATTGTAATATATATCTACTATTAACAGATTTTGGGTTTTTTAGTGATGATCCTCACCACTGATTACTTGTCCAAAGAGCTCTTCTGGTGTATCTCCAAAGAATGGCACACATCCAACAAGAAACTCATAAAGAATAATTCCCATAGCCCACCAATCCACTGGTTTTCCATAACCCTGTCTCAGTATCACTTCAGGAGCTATGTATTCAGGGGTACCACAGACCTAAAAGAAAAAAAACAAGCATGATGGCAAAGCAAGTCTTAATTGAGCTATATCAGGAATTTATAATTCCTGAAATAGAAATTAATATGAAAACATGGAAAAAAATGGAATTCAGTTGGGCTTAGTCTGCTGAGTTTGCATAACAACTTACATTTTTAGAACAACCTACCTACATTAAGAGGCATCATAATCAATATTTGCACATCTGTCATGCAAAGGACAGTCTGTGCTTTGTACACAGGAGTCCATCACGGCAAGTATCTTACTTAACTTAAAACATATTGTTATATGAAAGTTGTGATGGTTTTATCTTAAGTAATTTTTACAGTGAACAGATTGTGAGCAATGGTAATGAGGCATGCTTAAAGGGAAATGGGCCATAGCACAGATTTTAGCACCCTTGGTTGTACAAAGCATGATGAGCTCCACAAGTACTCTGCTGAGACTTCTGAATTCTTTACAAAACAGCTTTCCATTTGTCTCTCTCACAGATTCACTTGCATTGAATTAGGCTGTTCATCTTACTAATAGATCTTAATGTAAAAAGGAAAAAGCCTAGAATAATCTTCAGGGCACCAGTTGAAGTACCTGACATACCCAATTGGAACACCAGTGCAGAAATAACTATGGTTTATTCAGTATTACAGTATGTTCTGCTGGCAAAATATTACTTCATGTGAACAGTCAGTGTAGAAATGAAAAAGGTGGTTTCTTACCTGTTTGTCAAGGAATTCTCTGGCATCCTTCTCAATGTGACCCTCGTACAGATTGGTAGTCAAACTCATTAGCCCCACTTTTGACAGGCCAAAGTCTGTAAGCTTTATATGGCCCATGGATGTTACCAACAGACTGAAAAACAGAAAGTTTTTAAATCACTGTGATAAAATTCAACATCATGTACTTCTCATTGTTATTATTATCACAATTATAATACTTAGAGGAAAATGTTTCATTAGCACTGTGGAATTATGAATCCAACTTTAAAAGTACTTTAATTGGTATAGAATGAACAGGTTAAAAATCTAAGTCTTACATTTGTTACTATTACTATCAGAAGTAAAAAAACTTTTCATGTGCAATTGAACAACATCTTAGAGAACTACAGAGGTCTTGAGAGCTGAGCGCTTAAAGCTTTGAAGAAACAGCTACCATGTGGAAGACCTAAAATAGAATACGTGTCATTTTTGAAGTGAGGTGAGTATTTTCCATTTGTAACAAGCTGGGTCAGTCATGCATTTGGAAAAAACCTCAGGGTATTAAGTTAGTAATTAATACTATACTGGATATACTATACTAACTAATACTTCATCCTATGAAGCTGTTGTCAGTCAACACCCATGACTTCAATTCTTTTTCTTTTTTTTTATTGTGCAACAAAAAGAAGATTAATGAAGTTGCAAGGGACATACTTTGTATTTCAGCTACTTGCTGTAACGTCAATTTTTGTATAGGAGCAACAATGTACTTTAAAATACTGAAATTGAAAACCCTAACCCCTCAAAAAACAAAGTAACCCCCAAAACGCAAGCAACAGGAGATATTTCTGCATCTGGTCAATTTTGTCTTCAAACACGCAAATACCTGCAAGTTGATGATATTTCGTATCAGTGCTTTAAGTATTCTTTGAAAAAAATTTCCTAATTGCTAAAATGTGTTTCCCTTCATTCTAACAAGAAGAATAAATACCTTTTTCTTTTTAGCTACTCTGATAGCCTGTTCCATCGCAAACACAGAAAATTCTTAACAGGTCGTTTGGAAAAAAATGCTTTTTCTGTAACTGCAAGTAATGAAAATCCAAATATTGTGAAGGAACTGTGAATCTACGTAACATTTATGATAAAAAATTAATTCTAAGCAAGTTTAAACCTTTTGTATCTTATCTAACAATTTAAAACTCCTCTTTCAGTTATATTCTATGTACATACTTGTCAGGTTTCAAATCCCTGTGTACAATTCCATAATTATGAAGGTATTCCAAGGCCAGAACAGTCTCTGCAAAGTACATCCTTGCCATGTCTACAGGTAAGGGACCCATATTCTTCATCAAAGTAGCACAGTCTCCACCTGTGGAAACAGTACAAATGTTCCAGATGACTCTATAAATCCTGAGGTGTTTCAATATAAACCATATACGATGCTAAAAGGAACAAAAACTGCAGTCATAAGTTTTTATTTTCTAGTCAGATGATTCAACCAAACATGTAAGCCCCACAGCTACTCTACTGGAAGTAGTGTGAAGCTGGGAGAGACCACTAAAATGATTCAGATGAGAATCAATAACTACTTCTACTTAAGGAGAAAACAAACAAATAAACCTGGGAGATGGGGAGTGGTGGAAGCCCCCACAACCACACCTCGGGATCCCTTCAGTACTGCTTTTGTTCACTGCTCTCCTTCAACATTAGCACCTTTTCAAAATGTTTCCTCTTTCTTCTTTCTTTGTAAAAATAACTACTACAAATCCCCCAACACTTGCTAATGAAAATTTCAGCTCCAGAAAAAAAGCAAACATTTCCACATGAACTTGGAATGCTAGCATACTTTCAATTACAATCTATAAGGAACTTACTCTAAGAGCAGTTATTTCCCATTATAGCTGGAACACAAGTGTTTTACAAGCTGTTTACCAGGAGATAATGACTGGAGGAAAAAAAAGAACCACCTTGCTGCTGGANGTCTGATTAACTACTAAAAATGCATTTGAAAATACATTTTCCACTCAATTTTTTTAAAACTATATATATATATTATAAAAAAGACTTGTTCTCAATTTAACCTAGTCTTTAACATTAAAGAATGGTTACAAATCTCATTTTGTTTAAAAACCAGTTCTCAAACTAAAACAAACAACTCTTCTGCCCTTCCCTCTCCCTCCCAACCAAACAAGAGCAAATACAACAGCAGATATAATAGCAAATGCTTTTAGCCCAGGCAGATGTCAGGCATTCCCATCAACAAAGGACTACG
>VXBC01012046.1:53991-69290 GCA_013399945.1 Ploceus nigricollis
GGAAAAAAAAGAACCACCTTGCTGCTGGATCTGGTTCCTAAATCTGAATTGCCAGAGTATGGAGGACACACAGGGGGCCTCTTCTAATTCAAGTACCATACGGGTTATTTTTCTTTTGTGGTGTAAGGAAATTCTCTTCTTCCTCAGTAAAAGAGAAGAGCAATTTTACCTTCCACATATTCCATGACCATGCATAAATGACGTCTTGTTTCAAAGGAGCAATACATGCTGACAACAAATGGATTTTCTGCAAATGTNTCTGCCCTTCCCTCTCCCTCCCAACCAAACAAGAGCAAATACAACAGCAGATATAATAGCAAATGCTTTTAGCCCAGGCAGATGTCAGGCATTCCCATCAACAAAGGACTACGTACAAAATCCAGCTAGGGCAGAGTGTTATAAATCATTGTGACAAATGCTTATTCTGTAGGTGTGCTGAAAGGAAATGATGACTCAGTCCAGGGAATTTTAAAACATATCACAGGTCTCTTATGAAGGTTGTTAGGAGTTGCTCGAAGGGGTGGCTCCTCATTAGCAAGCGCAAAATCTCCTGTTCTTGCTCAGTCCCTGATATCATTACTGATCCGTATCAGAGGAAGGTCACCAGTAGGTAACCCAAAACAAAGATCACTGTGTTAACTACAAGGTAGTGTGGGGCTGTGACTTGCAGAATTTCCACTGGGGTGCTGGGTACAAGGTTTCCTGTGCATTTGGTTAGGTAAAGTCAATGCAGTGTGGGAAGCGAAGAAACGGAAACCTCACTTGGGCAACTCTTCTGTCTTTCAGGTCTAAGGAGAAGGTATTACTCTGCTGTGAAACACTCAGAAGGACTTCATGGCTGCACTTCTCAAAATCCCTTCAGGCAAATCCTGAACATTTTTGCCTTGAAATCTACTTTATAGCATTTAATGCTTATACCATTTCCAGTATATAATTATCACAGTGTTTATGGAAAGAAAGCACTTAAAGGAGAAAGCAGAGGGGGGAAGGGTGAAAAAATGGGATTCAATTGTGAAGTTTTTTAAATTCAATTAATTATCCCCATGAGGTCCAACTATCAGCATACAATTAGTTATATAAACACAACAAGTAACACTTGCCTTACTATTTCTATAAAGATCTTCACACAGCTACCGAAGTTTTAGGCACTGAAAAAACTAGGACTTCTCCTTTCCTTTGTGAAGGAAAACTTCCCAGACAGCATAGTTTCTCTTACTGATTCCAAAAGCTTTTATTAATCCCTCATTCTTGTCTGAGCATGGGGCAGGTAAAAGACATTACACAATCATGAAAGTAGGTAAAAACTACCTTGGGCAAAACCCATGACAAACCCCACCCTTTGTGCCTCCTACTAAGTCTCACTCCCTTCTGCCCCTCCCAAGATGGAATACAGACTGAGTTATTCATCTCCAGCACTCCTCCCTGCTGACTTCATGCCTTGTGTCCTGCAACTCTTCCTACTGCTCCCCTCATATTCACTTCTCTCTCCAACTTTTACTGTTACAAACCCCTCCCATGCTTTTCTTTCCCTTGCATTTTGGTTTTCCTCTCTCATTTGTTGCTTTCTCCAGACAGTTTCATAATCTCCTATAATATCTTTTCTTTTACCTGTTTCAGTCCCTCTCTGCATGTAGAAAATTATTGCCTGAAGTCTCCATCCTTCAAAAAAACCTAGTTACATGAATGAACTAAGGACTGACTGAGGACTTGGCATACAAATATTCCTCTAGAGTTTCAAACTGGACAGTGTGCAAGATGGCCTCTTAAAAGGCAAACAGAAACCACAGCATATTATTACAGCATCTTAACAAATCCTCCTTTCAGATCAGATACATGTGCAAGAGCATTACTAACACAGTCTAAAGGACTATCCAGTTCTGTAAATATCTGGTACATGTTGCTGTATTTTCCTGTGTAAACTGCATATTCAGTCTTACAGTCACAAGAAGGTAACTTTCCACTCGGATTCTGCTGCTTCTCAGAAAAAAAGCTGTTTAGCTCAAATGTACCAGACTCATTAGACAACTGCCACACAATAGACTCTCCTGCTTTTACACATGCATACACTGTTTATGCTATACAAAGTGCTTCTAAATGATCTTCAGCACACAAAAATGTCTAACATCCCTCACATCCTCTGGTCACAGTAACCCCAGCAAACATCATTTACTCCTTACGAAGAAAACTATTCCCCAGCCAGCAGCATGCTGATCATCAAATGCTGCCCATGATCTTCAGTATATTATAAAGACAATTTCAAATGTAAGGATTCTGTGACACAAAAACAGTGTAGGGAGAGCACCCAGACTATCCTGTCAATTGACTGATGGACAGTGGCACACCCTGTCGTCCTGCAAAGCCACAACCAGAGTGGTACGGTTGCATCCTCCTGTTGTTTCAAATGAAGAATTTGATTTCCTATCTCCCCTCAGCTTTCTATTTTCATAACAGCAACAAGAGTTTCCAAAGCATCCTCTGATTTAACTGTGTGAATTTCAACAGGTATGCAAGTGCTCTGTATTCTACTGATGCTGTAGCTCAACACAGCAAAAATGCTTCATTTTCAAGAGAAATAAGAACACTCATAAAGAATAAAGAACATTCATTTGGCAGTGTCCAAACATTACCTTATTTCACTTTCAACATAAATCTCAGTCTGAAAATCTATCTCTATAATAACTCTAGTTAGGTACAACTACAAAACACTGCAGAAGTGGTAAGATGACAAAAACAAGCTAAAATATTTAACTGGGTTAAACTGAAGTAGTCTAACCTAAATATCATGCCATCTATCACTCCAATCTTACAGTCATGATTCCTGTTTTTTCTCTAAATTGAAAAATCTCTAATTATCAAAAAAATTCCAGATAGACAGGTTTCAGGCCTAGTTTACAGCTCTCCAATAACTCCAACTTTTAGAGCATTTTACAACCTAGTCTACATTCAGTGCTTAAGGCTAATATAGCTGACGCTATTTTTTAATCTGTCGGAGGAGCCTGAACTCCTTGTGGAGACACAGGCACTGTACGTACTGCTTAAAAATTATACCTGCTGACCAGGAACTTTGTTTCATTTTTACCAGCAATTCCCTGAGAAGAGACTGCTAAATTCTGTTCTACCCTGGAATTATGTCTTTTGTTGCCTCCAGTGAAGAGAAGCTGCTTGTGAGGCTGTGGTTTATATTACTTGGTAAAGTTTATAGATAGTTATTTAAGATCAGAATTTAAAAGCAGCACTGCACCACCTCTAACAAAGCAATGCCCATGACCAGATCAGAGTTATTTGGGGGCAGGAGGAAATGCTACCTAAAGCACTGCAGCTCTCAGACAATGCACCCAACCTTCTCCTTGCAATATTTCAGACTTATCCTAGTCTGCCTAGAAGGAAATGAGAAGCTGGCCGTATGACAAAGAGAACATGATGGCTTTGACCCTTCTCTCACAACTGGCAGTAGTGCTAGTTGTTCTAATATGTCATCAATTTTGAGTAAAAAAACCACCTCTCCATACCTAACAGTACCAATGCCTTCTATCTTTATGGCAGCTAGTAAGCACAGCTTCAAAGTAATGAAACTGCAGTCCAAAATTCCGATGGGTAAACTGTCTTGTGCTATTTTAGTGAACCTACAAAGTCACACTTCCACCTGTCCCCTTCCACTTTTGAACCAGTGGCCGCCAGACTGATGATGAATTAACCTGACTGATGGGGTTTATTCTACAGCTGGTAACTTTCTTAATCCTGTTCCAAACATAACTATACATGAGCAAGTACTATCAACAGAATAGAGAAGGGACAGAAGCACTACTCACAAATTGCATGCAGCAGCTGCTCAAGGTACACCACTTCCGAGTTTTTTAATTTATCAAGCAACACCATTAGCCAGCATGTCATGTACATACTGACATTACCATCCCTGCAAAACTAAAAGCATTCCAGAGAGGAGCAAAAGTGCTATCATGTATTTGCTTTAAACTGATACAGTTATACATTGAAGAGATACTGAACTAACATCACTTGCTTCCCTGAAATCAAATGTAATTTTTATTTTGTTGAATTGTTTCAGGAACCCAGGCTGATGCTAACTTGAAGAGATGGAACACTACTACCTGCTACCTCTCACAAGCTGGAATGTGGAAAAAAATTGTTGTGATTGCAGCAAGAATTTAAAATTTGGGAAATGTGAGTTTTTTTCTGGCTGAAGAGAGTCAGATAGACAGCTTGTGAAGCCATTAATGACTTGGCCAGAATCCTACACATTTACTGATTCACAGCTTGTTTAACTTCTTGTATATTCCTAGCCATTCCCAAAAGCCTCATCTACTCATCTACTACACCTCATGCACTATACAGTCATTTAATTGCACTACACATTAGTTTACCCAATCAATTAAAAGCAGAGAACTGCTAAGATATTTACTTGGGCCTTCACAAAACCAACAGTTTTTATTTAAACTCATCAAATTTAACGTATCTGACAAATCTCTGCTATAAAATGCCAAGACCAACAATTACCCTGTCAAGTAATCAAAGCTTTCCATTTCACTGATAAAGGCAAAAACACCACAACAAAGGAAAAGAATGTTATAGGGTTTTCTTTAATTAGTTCAGATTTAAACCCTCCATTATAGCCTCAAAATAAGTAAAATATTACAACAACATACTACAGCTTTAGTAAGTCAGAGCACAAAATATGCCCACTGATGTATTTTAGAGAATGAATCAATGAAGCACAGGCAGAATTCACATATACTTAGGTTATTTAAAAAAATTAATGGCCTGGAAAAACATAGGAGGGAAAATACAATTGTTTGTAGCATAACAATAACTTTTGCTTCAGCTACTTGTACTTGTAAATAAACTACAATAAATTCCTTCAGGATAGCTTCTTGCTTTATATTCACAAGAAATAGGTATTACTGGTTTGTTACACTCCATTTCATAGATGGGTTACACAGCATTTAGGTTATCTTGATGTGTTTTCCTTTAAACTTAACCATAACTTTTGAGTAAATAAACCATCATCTGTATTGCTGCCAACAGCAAAAAGAAAACCCTACTTTAATAAAGACTAGAAAAATGGTCTGTGGATTTTACAGTCTGTCTGACATAGCAGAGATTTTCAAGCACATAGATAGTTTTAAAAAAATCATCCTAGAGGACTTAGGAGCACAGACCTCCTCAATTAACAGTATTGTACAGGTGCTAAAATCACTTTCAAAAGTGAGTGAACACTTTCAGAAGTTCATTGTCTCGCATTTCACTCTGATCCTTTCCCTCTCCATGTACTGGGTTTGTATAGCAAGGTTTTGGTAGTGGAAGGACTACAGGAGCCCAGAGTAGAGTAGGTTTCCTGGTACAGCTTGTGACCCTGGCAGGGGCCCACACAGCAACAGGCTCTGCCTGAAGAACTGCACCCCATGCAAGAGTGACCCATGTTGCAGCACTCTGGGGAGGGCTGCTGCTCATGGGATGGACTCACATTGAAGAAATTCATGGAGAACTGTCTCCCGTGGGAAGAACCCCACACAAGCAGAGGAAGGACTCTCCTCCCTGAGCAGCAGCAGGAACAACATGTGATGAACTCACCATAATCCCCATTCCGTGTGTCCCTGCACCGCTGGAGGGAGGAGGCAGAGCTGGGAAGGATGGAGTGGTGGTGGGGGGGGTTTAAGATCTCGTTGTACTTCTCATTATTCTGCTCTGATTTTGTTAGCAATTCCAGTNATGTTGCAGCACTCTGGGGAGGGCTGCTGCTCATGGGATGGACTCACATTGAAGAAATTCATGGAGAACTGTCTCCCGTGGGAAGAACCCCACACAAGCAGAGGAAGGACTCTCCTCCCTGAGCAGCAGCAGGAACAACATGTGATGAACTCACCATAATCCCCATTCCGTGTGTCCCTGCACCGCTGGAGGGAGGAGGCAGAGCTGGGAAGGATGGAGTGGTGGTGGGGGGGGTTTAAGATCTCGTTGTACTTCTCATTATTCTGCTCTGATTTTGTTAGCAATTCCAGTCTGTTTTGCCCATAATGGTATTTAATGACTGATCTCTCCCAGTCTTTATCTCAACCCATGAACCCTTCATTGTATTTTCCCTCCCACATCCAGTCGAGGAGAGTGACAGAGTAGCTTTGGCAGGTGCCAGGAATCCAGTCAGAGTCAACCCACTACAGGCTGCTTTCTCATTTTTCATTTTTTTTCTAAGACATCATTTAAAAGAAAAATAAAAACCAACAAAATCTACTTTGTTATTACTTCCTTAAAGATGGAAGTAATATCACTCTACTAAAGTGATGAGCTTTTCAATTTCCACTAATACTACAGCATTATAACCAGGCAGCCTACCCCTGTTTTTACACTTGCTAATGAAAATAATGATTCATGAAAAATCTGGATATACTCCAAGCTGGTTTTTCTCTAGCACCTTCTTTTTCTTCAAATATTTGGTCTCATCCAATTTTCACAGCATCGCATTGCAAATTTTGTGTATTACTGGCATTTAAAAGATAATCAATAAGCCTTGATTTTCCCTGCCACAAACATGAAGATAAAACTATAAGTGTGTGCCATAGAAGACCACAGCTTTTCATCTGTTCTTTTCCATCTTTGCAGATCCCTTTTTGCCTCTGGTTTCAGGTAGACAGTTGTCTCCGGTCTGTATTTCCTAATGGCTCTTTGAGCTTCCTTCTGGTCTAACACCTAGGGAGCAAGAGGCACACGTAGGTGTACTGAACCTGTGCCTCCAGGTGCCAGGCCTCACTCTGCTGGCTGCTGTGTGCTGAGCTGCAGCTGCTCCTTCCTTTCCCCATCCCTCAGCATCTGGAAACTGTTCATAACTGAGAGAGGTTCACTGACTCCTGGTACCCCTTTCTCCAACAAGGGCCTACCCCACATAGTTCCTTATACTCTCCAGTAAGAAAAAGAGACAAAGGGAGGAATGTAGGGGATTTAACATCTGCCAAGGGAAGGAGAAAGGGTGCAGCCAGGGAGGGGAGTAGCATCTACTGCTAACTGCTGAGAGGCAGGCTTTTAAGATACTGGGGTAATTGAAAGAAGGTGAGATATGGTAAGAAGCAAGTTTGTCTGTGAAGAAGTTCTGAGAAAATTAATTGAGCAGAGCTTGACTAGTGAGAAATTGTATTTGGATATTTATATAACTTTAATGCAGGTTATATATTTTTCCTGGGATTTTTGCTGAGTTATGAAAAAATGTCTTGGACACAAGTGGCCCTCATACAAGCTAACATGGCCAACAGTCTAGGCAGCACTAAATGCCTCCTGTTCCAGAACTCACGGCTATCTTCAACTAAATTTCATCAGAGAGAGCCCAACAGCCTCAGGCCATTCAGCAGAACAGCAAAACTCCAATGGGTAGATTGCAGGTGCTTTTTCTCCTATGTCAAAGATCCCTCACAGAGTGCTCAGTCCTAGCAGCTTGCTGCCACTTCCCACCTCAAGCAGAGTCAGTCTAACGGGGTCTGTGCTGGAAACCAGCACCACCCTCCTCCTCCTCTGCCAGGTTCATTTGGCTCATTTGCAGTAGGCTCCTCACCTCAAGATGGAAACCTCTCTCTTTTGAGCCAGTTTACATCCCTCTTGTTCCTGCAGGATACACAGAACAGTTCCTGTCTTGACACATTTCAGTGCAGAGGAGGAGCCAAACAAGGATCTAACCAATAGTACGGGATCAGAAGAGGAGACTGAAGACAGACACCACTGCAGAGTACTTCCAGAAAATATTCTGTGCTCATTTAGAGACCCAGAATTTTCTCTTGGTCTTCTAGGATATCTTCAGATGACTTACGTATCACTAGGCAGTAAGCTGTGCACTCTTCAAGCATCCAGAAACAAACCAAGAAACATCAATTCCTTTAAAGCTAATTGGTTAAAATTTGAGAACTAGAATAGCATCCACAAAGCAACAAAACGCTGCTGCCCTACTTCAGGAAATTTGTTTCTATTGCAATGATACTTCTAGGTCAAGTAAGCACCCATTTTTATCAACCTATCTCCCTACAAATGACATATAATTCTCTCTCATATCTGCATAAACACAGTATTATAAAGGTGAGCTTAAATCTGCCCTTTGATTTATTCACATTTCATCTTTGGCATGCTATCTGATTCTGAAAAATCTTTCTGATGTAATATTCAGTACTTTAATTTACTGCAGCACAGAGTAATTCATTACCGCTTAGCAAACTTCCCAAAACCTTAAAATACTCAAAATACTAGCAACAAAACAAGAATGCAAAATGAAAAAAGCAGGGTGCAAACTCACTCCCTCACACAAAGACCCCTGAAATAAGAACTAATGGGAAATGAAGCAAAACTAAAGTGCAAAAGAGCTGTCACAGTCAGAGATTACTCACCCATAAGCTCCGTTACTAATCAGCTTAATTGTTTCAAAATCACTTTCCCGAGGTTTCCTCTGCAGCTTCAGCGAGGTATTAGAGCTCTTCTAAGTAAGAGATGAGAATGAACAAAGTTAATACAATACTTTTTTTTTCAAAATTGGGGGAAAAAAACCCAAACAAAAACCAACTATCACCAGGCAGTCACACTGATGAACCAGGTAAAAGCTCTGGACAGTCAGACACATAGCCAAAACAGACAGGGACCAAGGGGCTCCTGAAACAGAGCTGCTTTTCCATCAAACAGGTATCTGCTGCACTGCAGCAAACTGTCCACTTCTCTCCATGCACAGGTTACAGTCACAAAGGCTTCTGGTGAAGTAGCTACTGGCAATTCTTATCTTGAGTCATGGACTTCTGTGAATTCCACATGGCATTCGCTGGACACTGCCTTCCCATTCTAGTACATTTGACTTTTGTATTACAGCTGGTAGCAACAAACTGTTGATGAGCCCTTGTTCACTCAAATAAACTGGGCACACTTCAAACTAATGTTTGGATAGAGTGTGATATAACAGGGAGGACAGTGAAAAGAGACAAAATGAAAAAGATGGAAAATAAAAACGCATTAGTTCTACCCCTAAAGAGGTCACTTTAATCTACTTCTTTATAGATTAAAAGGCAACTTTTTCAAAACTAAGTTGCCCCTGAGTATGACAAAACCTTTTTTTCTTGTTTGAGTTTTTAATTAATCCTGAAGATGTGTGAATTAGAATTGGGGTTCAGGGGGAAAAGATGAAGGCACGGGACTCCAAATGCAGACTTCCAAACCCACAAGATCTTTTTCAAATGTCTTTTGAATCTCTAAGAAATTCCATGATCCTTACCAGGCAATTTAGTAACAGCTGGAAGTTGAAAGTAGAGCTGGTTGAAACATTTTCAATTAAATACTTGCTAAAAAAAATTCAGTGCAAGACTAGTGAAAATGTTAATATAATGAACTACACAGGAACTGACAGAGAGGACTTACTAAATTGTTCAGCCCACTTGTCTGCCAGTACAGGATTCTTCCCAATTAATATTTATGATGATTGTGAGCAGTCCTGTACTTGAAAGTTATGCTTCCAGTCACTCCCCATGTGTGTTTATTCCACAGCTACATTTTCAGATGTTTCCAAATATTCCCTCTAGAGTTTTCTTTACTGATTTCATCATCTCCTCTATTTACATTCCTTTATTATACCAAATTATCCTTTCTGTATTTCTTCAGCATTTGCACAACACAAATAACTTCACAATTTCAATTGCTTAGCTAATGCTAAGCCACTTTGCACCTTAGATTCAGTTAAATACTTTGACACTTCCCTTAAGCCTTCTAGTTATTTTGTCCTTTCTCCAATTTGTCAGTAAATGATGCTCAGGTCTAATAAAGTATTTCAAATGCAGATGAATGAAAGCAGCAGAGTAAGAAATACCTTTTTGTCAATTACAGAATCCTTCATAGGTGGCACTTTGCCAAATATTAGAAAATATCCCAATATAACATGACATGTACCAGAGAATGATGTCTTTTCTGTTATGCATCAGAACAGGTCTAACAGATAATCCATGCCTGCTAACATTTGTAAATACTTGTTAAGTACCACTGAATTATCTAGACATCCCCTAAAACTGCTCTTGCTTTTGCTATCCACTTGCACTGAAAATCAAGACTAAATTGTAGGAATTTCATCTATTCTGTCGACTGAAATCCAAGGTGTAAGAACCAACTTCTCAAAATAAGAATTTAAAATAATTGCATTTAAGCTCACAATCAACGTGTCCAACTTGCTTTTCTTTTGTCATCCTGAGCAAACATCTAACAAAATATTACTGTAAGATACCCACTGCTGTAGGCAAGTGGTTTTGAACACAGATTTAGAAGAATGATGCACAACCTTTCCAACTGTAAACTAACTTTCTGAATCCAGGCTATTTGCTAGCATACTCATGTCTTCCTTGTCTCTCCACTGGATCTGTTCAGAATCTCTCAATTTGATCATTAGCTGCCTCTATGAATGGACTGTTTTAAAATCTCTTTAAAATACATTGTTTTATTAAACAATTTACCAATACTTCTAAAAGAAAAAGGAATACATTGATTGAATAGAAGAAAAGAAAGAAGTGGTGGATTTTGTGGTAAAGTTATTGCCATATGGTAAACACTAACTTTGTGGAAGATGAAGACACTGAGATGTCTAGGAAAATAGGTAGAAAGCTCAGTTATACCTTTTGAAAGCCTTCTGTCTGAAGAGCTCGACAGAGTTAGTGTGAGTATTAACCAATGTTAATCAATCTGTTCACACATACCAGGAGAAAACAGAACAGGCAGGGTTGGGGGAACACACCAGGTTTTCCTTGCTCACATTCAGCAAAAGCAGCAACATAACAGGGAAGCTTACATTTACTGATTCATCCGCTTCCAGAGTTTCTGCTGTCCCACTGTCACAATTAGCTAGCTGAGCTATTTCTGGAAAGAAAAATTAAAAACTTCATTTTAAACTATGGAAAATACAAAACTAAATGAAGCATGGAAAATGTGAGAAGTGACATCTTTCCAGAATATCGAATAGCAAATTTAAAAAATTTTAAAAACCAAAAAACAAAACAAAACNCCCCTGTAGCACTTGACAAATAACTTTCAGGGCATCTCCAAGCATATACTAAAAAATCCACTCAGAAAATGAAGACTTGCTATTCAGAGCCTATGTAATAATCTTCCACTGAAGCAATGAAGGTTAGCCATAAAGCAATGAAGAGCAGTACTGTTTTCACTGCTGAGACCTGGGAATTCCAAGAGCTGTGTGCAAACTGAGCACCAAGGGAAAGACAGCACTAATCTGCTAAAACTCCTGAGGATCTCAGCCTCTGAGGGGTTAACAACAGGCCCCATCCTTCTTGGGCTCCTTCACAATTACAGCAAAAGCTTCTGGTTTAGACCTAAGACAGACTCTAAATAGTTTGCTTCTTCTACAAAGAAATCCTGATAAGCCTACCAGAATAAACTAAAAACCATTTTCATGGAAGTTTATCATTTACAGTCACTAACACAGATGCATTCTCTGGGAAAGTAAGATCTTAGGAGTTTACAACTTTATCAGTTTCTCCCTGCCAGGGTCAACCTATGCTGCAGAGATCCTAAGCCCAGCCTGTTCTTCAGGGTGGGTAGTAACCAAGAATTCATCTGGGTAAAAAAAGCCAAACAGGACAGCCAGTCACTAAAATATCCCAGCAAGCACACACATATTTAATTACATATATTACATAGCCAAAGATGCAAATTTTATCGCAATTATGTGCTGGGAATCAGAAATAAGACCATCTAAAATTTGCAAGATTAGTTTTTATCTCAGGACTTTTAACTGAATTTATGACTACGAAATATAACTGAATATTCATACATAATATCTAAACTGGATTTTTCTATATAAAAATAAATTATTATTACAAGTGAAATGCTCTGCAACACTTACTGCAATTTTTAAAAGCAAATTAACCACATAGATAATTTTCTGTTGGAACAGCTAAAGATTTAAGGAGTAACTCTCATTTGTAACCACTACACAAACGAAAACATGTGGTAACTGTAAGAAACAGAAGAAATTAGAATGTCACTTCAAAATCCAAACTGATCTTTCAAGTGTTAAAGACGCTAAAAAATATTCCAAAGATTAAGTCAATAAACAGTGAAAAATATCCCCACTAGAACAAACAAAATCTTGAAGAAAAAAAATTATACAGGCTGAACCTGAAGTGAATTTTCCAGTCAGAAGTCATGGTTTTGTGAACATGGGGGTTTTAGAATAGAAGTGCTGATGAAATCTTTATTGTATGGACGAGAACCAAGCTAGCTGGAATAATATACTTTGACAGCCTTCTCAACTGAAATTACTTTCATAATTAGCAAATTAAAGTAATCCTTTTTGAAACAAAACTTCTGCAAAATAACCATTATCTGAGAAATCCATATTATTTGCAAGCAGTAGGTACTAATGGGATGGAACCAAAAGTCAGCTTTCAAAACAGGGAGCTATGGAACCATTTTGCAGTGCCTGAAGAGATTTTTCAAACTCATATAAATACCATTAAACATCTGTCCTTTTTCTTTCACGGATTTAAACCTTTTCTGAAGACTCATGATTCAAAAAGGTAAAGATGGTAATTTAAAAAACATGGGGAAAAAATTTCTCCCCAGGGAACTCTTCAGAAATGCAGCCACCACTCTCTGCTAAGTGATGAATCTGTTGTGGTATTGCTTTCAATATAGTATAAATTTATCTAGCATCATCGCCAAATAATACAAGCATCATTTCACTCAAAGAAAGGACACTATAGTTATGACAGCAAACAAAGGAGGCAAGTAGAGAAAAGATCTGAAGTAGGTTGGTTTTCCCTGCAGATGGAAGAAAATCCTTTGCATGAACATTTATGAACATTGAAGACATAAATTAACATTATGGTTGAAAATATAATTCTGTGTTACAGGACAAGTAAGTATGCTACTGAGGTGCACTTTTTTTGTTTTGAAAAACTTGGTTCTGCCCTTTAAAAATTTTCTATTTTTGCATAAAAGGGCTTTGAAGTTCTTGAGGATGATCTTCCCATAATATTTTTATAGTAATGAATACAGTGCTCTCATTAATTCTCTTTGTAAACCATTAATTCCAGGGCATAAACCCATAGTGCTCTTTCGTTTTTGCTTAAGTAGCATCCCTATATAGAGAGACACCCATTAACATTAAAACTAGATCATTTAAGAAGTCATTGCACAGTGATTTATACTGCTTACAAATTTTACTTTTTTTGGAGTGTGGGAGGAAAGCATTAACACAAATCAGATGGCCTAAATTACCTATTAGAAATACTCACATATATTAATCTTTAAAACAAAACACTAAATAATTCAACTGCTCAAATCTTCAACTGAAACAAAAATCAGTAGTCCATATGTTATACACCCCTCACTATTTACTGGCAAACCACACAGACCATTTTTTCCTTCGGAACAAAAACCCAAAACGCAACATTTCAATTATCATTTGAATGTGTCGATGTTTGTTATATTCATTAATATTCCATTAATGAAATACAGTAAGATGTGTCTTAGATGAAGTATGCTCCCATAAAACAAATACTTCGTTAAAGAAAGCGGGATTCCTTATTTATATATAGGCATTTGTTTATAGACCTCTCCTACAATAAACCGTCCAAAAAAATTCAAAGTTGTTATTAAACAGGTAGTGACAGGTTCTTGACTGCTGCTGAGGAACACTTTTATCCAAGTGGCCAGGAAGAGTCAATGAGAAAGATAAGGTTCAACTGGCAGAACCAGAGTCAATAATACAAAACTCTCAACCCCCACTCCAAATTAAATCTTGCATACTTGATCAGTGAAGAGTTGATGAACTGTCAGTTTAGGACAGAATAACAGCTCACCAAATCCAGAAGACAATGCTTTATCTTGCAGAGAATTTCAACACTTCTTGATACTTTCCAAAACCAAAGGGAAAAAAAGTATTTATGTATATTTTCCCAATTTGTCTGGCTTCCATTGCTGCAGTCCAAATATAAACAAAAAGCATCAAAGCTGTTAATCTGTATCTCAGGCAAAAAATACTACTAAATTTGGATGAGAAAGATAGGAAGTGGACTAATAATAGGCTTGACTTTCTTCAGATCTGTTAATATAACATTAATGTCATCTGTAACAATATTCAATCTGAATTAGAACAAACCAAATTCCTGACACAACTGGCAGTGCTGAACTTCTGCTTTAGTTCAGCAGAAGGGTTTTAAAACACAATATACTACTTCTCCGATTTAACCACATGTGATCTTACATCATAAAAGCTAGCAAAAAAAAGATTTATCACAGTTTTTTGCTAAGATTTGGTGTTGTCAAGTCCTTTCTGAGTCTTGGTTGATAACACAGTAGACAAGCTCACTGGCACCAGCTAGGGCCATTTTTCCATGATGGCATTTCTGCTAATTTCTTCCAAATTGCAGAACTAGTACTGAATAAAGTGAACCAATTTCTATTTGTCACCTCTGTTAGAACCTGGTCTGGCTAGGACAGAGAAGTAATTTTAGTTTTTTCAATGCTGTCCTTCAAAGAACCATAGAATGCCTTGGGTTAGAAAAGACCTTGAAGATCTTCTTGTTCTAAGCCTTCCACCAGGGGCTGGGACACAGAATCACAATATCTGCTGAGTTGGAAGGGGCNCTGTAACTGCAATGGGATCTCCCCTCAGTCTCCTCCAGGCTGAACAGACCAAGGGACCTCAGCCTCTCCTCATACAGCTCCCCCTTAAGGCCCTTCACCCCCTCCATGCCCCCACTGGACACTCCAGTACCATCCTTGTTACACTGAGGCACCCAGAGCTGCCCCCAGCACTCGAGGTGAGGCCGCCCCANTCAATGCTGTCCTTCAAAGAACCATAGAATGCCTTGGGTTAGAAAAGACCTTGAAGATCATCTTGTTCTAAGCCTTCCACCAGGGGCTGGGACACAGAATCACAATATCTGCTGAGTTGGAAGGGTCACAAAAGGATGATGAAGTCCAGCTCCTGGCCCTGCACAGGACCACTCCCAAGAGTCACACCATGTGCCTGAGAGCCTTGTTCAATGCTTCTTGAACTCTGTAAGGCTGGTGCTGTGACCACTTCCCTNAATTTCATATGGTTGATGATTGCCCAGCCCTCTAATTTTCAAGAGCTCTCTGCAGGGCCTCCCTGACCTCGAGAGAGTTAACAGCTCCTCTCAGTCTTTTATCATCTGCAAACTGGCTTCGTATCCCTCCTGGTCCTGTCACTGGTCACTATAGCAGTGTCTGCCCTTCTGCTTTCCCCTGTGAGGAAGTTGTGACTGCAATGGGGTCTCCCCTCAGTCTTCTCCAGGCTGAACAGA
>VXBC01012046.1:69359-95051 GCA_013399945.1 Ploceus nigricollis
ATGTGTTTATCCAGCTGTGGGCTGGACATTTTGTCCAGCAGGACACTGTGAGAGACTGTACTGAAAGCTTTACTGAAATCCAACAAGATGACATCAACTGGATCCCCTTTATCAGCCAGGTGTGTTACCATGTCACCTTCCACTACATCACATTGTTCAGAGCCCCATTCCGCCTGGTCTTAAACATTTCCAAGGATGGGGCACCCAGCACTTCTTTGGGCAACATGTTCCAGTGTCTCACCACTCTCACAGTAAAGAAAAATTCTGCAGTGACAACACCTCTACTGGAACCTAAGTTCTCCCTACAAAAGCCCCCAGCATGGACTCAAATTACACAGAAAATTAATGGGATAGTCTTCTCAGAGACTCCAAGATGAAGGAACCTGGGAGCACTGAAAGGCAAACAACAGCTCAACCAAGGGTGCTTAGATAACAGTCACCATCAAATTATCCCAGTAACCTTCAGCTAGAGCTGCAAAGAGGAAGTTCCATTGTCAGGCTGGAAGATGAGCAGTATCACTGATATAGTGTATTTGTGAATGATATTTGCAAAAAAACATCCTGTTCAGAAGAGATGGTCTTTTAAATGTGTTTGTTTGAGCTTGTGAGTGTACAGTGGAAGTCAGAAAATGCTTGCTCTGCTACCATCTTTACCCTGACCCTTTTCAGGCACACACAGATTATCAGAATCATAGAACGCATTGAGAAGGAAGAACCTAGAAACCTACAGCTATACCAGGAGATTCACTTACCTTCCAGAGGATCTTTATTTAAGCCCAGCTGGCTAATAATGTATCGAGGGATGTCTGTTTTAATGCCTTGCCCCTCTTTAGCATGGCCTTCAGCTGCTTCCAAAAGATAGTAAAACTCTTCGGGATCAAATTCCTAGAAAAAAAATAATCATCATCATTTTCTCTGTTGAAACTGGTTCCTTAGGGTCCAACATAAAATGTTCCTTTGCTTCTTCTAAGTCTACATATATGGCATGTTCCTACTAAAAACAATACCTCTTTATTCTACTACTAGTAGTCTATTAATCTAGTCCAATTCTTATACAATGTAACAGGATGTAAGCAATGGAATTGCATGTCACTATTTTAGAGCAACACTTTATATAAATATTATGTTCTTTGCCATTAAACTGCATGTAATACTGAGTGAAATTACCTATAAGCAGCAAAAATAAGATTTCAAAGAGAGAAGACTATCTCCCTGCATGTGCTTGCTCATAAAAATCCACTACAACAATGTAAATATATTGCACTACACTTTTTACTTCTGAAGTATTAATTTCAAGTATTTCTAATCAATATATATATGCATGGTGTTTTATGGAAAATACAATTTAAAAAATCACTAAGTTTAGAATGAAGATAAAATTGAAACTTGACTTAAAAAATCTGAGCTTCATTGATCCAATTGTTTCAAATTCAGAAATTAAACATTCTCCTGTGGGAACTAACTATATTACAACTATCATTTATAACATACCAAAAAGGCAAGCCTCAACAAGGAACAAAAATGAACAAAAAGAACAGAAACTCAAAACACTACCTATGCCCAAGTCCCTTGGAAATGCATTTATTTTACTACCTTTATAGAGTATAGAAAGAGAAGTACATTGAAAGGAGCAAAGAAGATTATTAAAACAATGTGAATGGGATTTTTAAACACAATTTCTCTGTCTACTGGCATGAATTCATACCAAAACATTTGTTCATGGTTATTGCATTGTTCTTCGAGGTGTTGGTGCCCATAGGTGCAATCCTTAACACAGTGATAGGCATCAGTCATTAACATAACAAAATAGACTTTTTCCTCCAGTAGGTCAGCTCTGTCACAAATATCTGTGGAAGCCAGGCAGACTGCTGAGATAGCTGATTTTCTGACTGTTTTGCAGCCAAACATAACTCCACGGCATTTCAGACTACATGTTGAGTCATAAGGGTCCTGTCCTAGATCCTCAGGCTACTCAGGACTTCGAAAGGCAACATCCCAACCCAGAAGGCAGCTTGAGAAATTTGCTCCATTTTGCAAGCATCAAAACTGCTCTAACTAAAAGGAGGAGCTGCAGCATGTCTGAAATTAAATATCTTCAGAATTTTCAGTCTTATGGAAACAATCTTAGTTTTACATGTGTCATGAAACAATCTTCATCATGTACAACCTACTGCAAAGGACTTAACCACAAACCCATGAACTGTCCAAGCTGCCTTACTTTAGCACAAAGTCACAGGATGATGCAAACCTGACCAAAAATCTGAACCAATAACTAAACAGTACATGCTATTTCAGTCTTACTCTCCTCATCTTACATGCCATCCCCAGCTGTATCTCTTCCATGTCACTCCTTGGCACTAAAGCAGCCAACAGCATGATGTTGTGTGCCAAGATTTCTATTTTCTTTTGTCATGAAAACATTATCATCTCCTGACCTGCTGCAGTGACAGATATACAGCTTCTCCTCCACTTACTAGCAAGACAAGGCAATTTCAAAACAGGTAATTTTAATCATATGAATGTGTGTGTGTGTTTGTGTGTACAACTATCTAAAGACACACATATACATACACAGGTCTGAACAATGAGAAGCAATGAATTTATTTTCTGATCTTCACTTCCAACTCTGCATTTCATTTTTCCATGTACAAATGGAGAAAAAATATTTAGTTAACTGGCAGTAGCTCTTACCACTGTAAGAAACTGTAAAACCTTTATTCATATGATTATCAAGTAAACTAAAACAGGATTTCACATGCTATGAACACCTGAGACAAGACGAGACAAGACCACCATCAGAAAACTGACAGCATTACTGCATGGTATCTGAAATGTCCAATGACCACAAAGCTGGAATTTTTTCCTACAATTTTATGAACTTCCTTACAGAGGCTGAAGTTTTCCACACCTAGTATCTATTTCAGACAGATATTCTAAAATACCACACAGTAATATTCAAAAGTTTCCAGAGAGATGCTGCAGAAAAAAAATACTGTTTCTGTAAGTTTACAGTTATGTTTATGATCTAGACTTAACATCTTCTTGCATGAAAAATGTACTGTTGTATGAGTGTACGCCTTAATTTTGTTCAAGCTACCCGTATATGTAGAAACATAGGATGCAGGGTTGTCACAATCCAGTTTCAGCCTCCTGAAGATCCTGTTTTAAGTGAGAACACTAGAAGCAAGCTGCGCTGGCTTTCCCTGCCACTGTTGCTCTGAAACTCAATTATGAGACACAGTCACATCTGGACTTTGCACTGCTGTTCTTCCACTCACTTCAGCACGCCCAGCAAAAGGAGGGGTGCAGGATGCACATCACTCTACTAGAAGGACACGGCAGAACAAGTAGCCTAGGATAAAATCCTGGTGGCAGAAAGTGGGAACTAAGTAAACAGAGTGACTAGATCCCATTAAAACTTAACACTTAGGGAGAACAAACTAATAGGCAAATAGACCACCAAGAGAGAACCTGAATTGGAACCACAGAATCATCATGGTTCAAAGAAATCTTTAAGATAATTCAGTCCAACCATCCACCCAGCACCACCACTGTGACCTCTAAGCCACTGAACCATCACCCAGCAAGAGATTGAAACACCTCTTGAACATCTCCAGGTACCTCCACCACCTCCTACACAACCTATTCCAATGCCTGACCATTCTAACAGGGGAAAAAAAATTTTCAAATATGTAATCTGAATGTTCCCTGTCTCAATTTAAGGTTATTTCCTGTAGTACTGCAGGCACCAAGGAGAGACCAGCTCCCACCTGGCACTCCCTTCCTTTCAGGGAGCTGTAAGAGTGATAAGGTGCCCTCTGAGCCTGCTCTTCTTGAGACTAAACAAACCCAGCTCCCTCAGCCGTTACTAGATACATTTTCTAGACCCTTCATGAGTCTTGCTGCCCTTCATTGGACACACTCCAGCACCTCAATTAGACAGCTAACAGAGAATGATGATGCTGGGAGCAAGGGTTGATGGAGAAAGCTAGCAAGCCTGTAATGGAAGGATGTAAAGTATTACTAACAAGTCTTGGTCTGACTGCCTACAAGACATATTTAAGAGCATTTCTGGATGCATGATAATAGAGAAGGATGCAAACCAGAAAGGGAAAAAACAAGGCTATGAGAAACTGGATGATGTGGAGAAACATATAAACCCTGTAAACAGAGCAGGGAACAACACGCTAGGCATGGAATGAACTTCTCAGGGAGACGGAGTAAAACTAGTTTGGATTCAACGGCAGAAGCAGGACATGCTAAGAGGTTCTTCTCTCTAAAGCCTTCCTTTTTGTTTGTTTTGGTTATTTTTTTTTAAACATCTCACATCTCTTTCATGCTGATTCAGAGCATATCTTATTTTTAGATTCCTCCTGAACTGCAAATCACGAACGAAAAAAGCAACAGGGAACACTGAGACTTGGTGTTTCCAAAACAAAATAGAAGCAGCTCTCAAAAAAATGCCCATGGCTGAACGAGCCAGGGTGTGGATTAACTGTGCCACAGATGAAGGGACTCAGCACAAAGCCAAAATCAGGTTGGAAAGACTTACTAGCTAGCCTACTAGCTCAGATTCAGTGCGACGCAAATGCAGTTATGATAATTTCAGGCATAACTTGAGTCTAGCAGCCAGCTGGCTTCCACATAAGGCCTGCCAGCCTCAAATAGCTGTATGCAGCATCAACACTGATCTTATATTGGCAAGTAGAGTGGCTCAAAATCAGCTCAGGCTGCCTGCCAGGCCTTTTGGACTCAGGCTGGCTCTGGCATGGTATTTGGGTGTCTACACCATACTCCTGTGTACAGTGTGTTCTGCAAGTGTTTATTAGTTCAGCTGAACAACTGAAGCACACTGTGTGCAGGGGCAACTTCCTGCACCTGAGCCATCCCAGCTCCCACAGCATGGGCAAGAAAAGCAGAAACACGCCCAAACGGCGCACACAAACTAACCCAGTCTGGCAACATTGCTGCTATGCTCATGCATAAATAAATCAATTCTTCTGCTCCTTCTGGTCCCCAGTATAACACCAACTACCTGTGCCTCCAGACAGCCTAATCCCTCTGCTGCTCTTGTCACCAGATCAGGTACTGCAGAGCTGACCTCAAGCTGTTTACTGTTCTGGCAGCTGTTAAGTGCAACAAAATTATGAAACTGTTAAGAAATGAGAAAACCACCAAGCAATTACAATTCCGGAACAGTCTTCCCAAGAAACAGAGAAGTCTAACAAAACAACAGAAAAAGCCAACTGGTTTTAAACAGCAGCTTCAGTTTGATGAAAGGGATTTATACCATAGTATCTGCAATATCAGGGAAACACAAAAAACTGCAGGAGGGTCCTGCCAGTACACTATATCCAACAATAGAAGTGGAAAGGATCCCACTAACAATGAAGCCCTACCACACTGTTTGACATGTTCCAAAAATCAATTGTAAAGAGTGCCTGCATTACTAAGTGAAAAACACTAAATAAGCGAAAACACAGTAAGCATGACCTTACCAGGCATTCCAGTAAGCGAGCAGGACGAGCAATAACTATCAAGATTTTTCGAACAAGTTGTTTAATAAATGCCATTTCTCCACTCTCTGATCGCTCTTGTGCCTAAAAGATAAAAATAAAGTCATATTAAACCAAGTTATATTCAATGCACTGCTTAGGAAAGCAGTGATATTTAGGACACCTCTAGGGTTTGAAGTATGTACTTGATACAAACCGTGCATCAATTTCAAGATGCCAGCAGAGATAACAAAGATCTGAGCAATACTGTAACTTCTGTTCAAATAATTCCAGCTTTAAACTCTAACACTGTAACAACAGAAGTCCCTACAACAGACAAACACCTATTTTTTTTTCCTTGTTTCTTAAGCTGACACTGTATTAATACCACCAGTTTTGCAAATGGATACAATGTATCAATACAGATCAATACATGCAGGTTGTGCCTCAATTTGTTAACAATCTTAGGCTGAAATGAAAACTAACATAAATAATAGCAACAGATATAAGCAGCATCCATCCCAAATTCATACTGTCGTTTGGTCAGTCACAGGAAAATGACAATTTATATGCATATATGCATATAAAAAACCTGTACTTTCAGAGAGGCTTCATCTAAAGGTACACGTAAAAACGATGACAATGAAAAATTGAGTTCTACAAAGATTACAAAAAGAAGGAGGAAGTGCTATAGAACAATATATACAGAAAATGTACTTCTAGAAGATTTGACAACATCTGCACAATGGTCTGAGCTGCATTTCAAGTTTCTTTTAAATGTTCCCCTCCAAGAACAATTTACATTATTTAAGGATGCTAGTGAATGCAAACAAACTGTATAATTCTCCTTCTGATTAGAATGTACTAATAGCCCTTGCCTTAAATATCAAAGCATTTCCTTGCTCTGAACAGTAGAATTCACAGACTCAAGTTTCTCAGCATCTCTTGCTTATTCAAAACCACAAAGAAAATTAAGAAACTAACACTTAAAAATTATTACTATGGACCAGTAAGTACTTTTCCTATAACACATTACATTTTTTAAAAAAACTCTATGAAAATAGGAAACTATGCATATTGCTCTTAATGAAAGTACCACAATTTTAAAAATCACCAAATATATGAGAGAAAGTAATTTTGTAGAGTTTAAAAAAGGAAAAAAAGAAAATGGCACAAATATCATCTAGCTGTCTGCAACAGGTTTCAGAAGAACCTTAACTGGACAGAAGCATAATTCTGAACATTATCAACTTAGCCCAAATAAAACTCTTTTGTAAACAAAACACCTCCCTGTTTTAACCACCAACAAAATTTCAAGCATCTTTGTAGATTTTTATGAACACTCAGGCGCCAAAGTGAACAAAAGATTCTATACGTATTACATTTAAGGAGGATGAAGCAGAAAAGCATTCAGGTCCACTTGACCCTAAAATTCTAAAAATTTTGGCTGAACCAAGCTGCTCTGACCTCAAGGGAGTCTTCCCCTAGATAAAGGAATTGCACAGTGCCATGCAGCAGCAGAAAATGCAGCTTTCTACCGAAGACTGCAGCTGGGAATTAACAACAAATTAATCACATGAAACCAAAGCACAACTAAGTGCCCACAACAAAGTTGTGCAAAGAAAATGTTTTCATACTGTCATATCATGCTATTAACAAGAAGCAAGCAGTGGACTCAAAAATTAAGTCTGAAATTTTTAAGGTATAATGTTTTTGCAGAACAGGAAATTTTTTTCATAATAAAGAATTACATCATAGAAAATGACAAAATGAGTGGCTTGGTGATTTTTTTGAACAATGCTTTATATACAGGCTGAAGAATAATGTGGTGGCATGTTTTTTTAGCAGGTTTTGGGAGAAGTGCTAGTGAACACACACTCTAAACTCTACTTAATGTGTAGCCATTTTAAGGTGCATATTGTCAAGGTATATATTGTTATATAAGGTATATATTGTCAACAGTGTTAACAGTGGTTCAGTGAATCCTGGCTTAGACATGTTTTCTGGTATTCTGACATTATCAACTGGCCAATTTGCCTGCACTTTGGCATGGCAGAACTATGACCACTTCATAAGAAGGCTATTGGTTCAAAACTTCCTCTTGACTAGTTAGCAGACTCTTAAGTATTTTCAATGTTTAAAAAATAGGGGTTTCAACAATCCAGAATAAACTTTTTGAAGTCTTAAATTTTGTTTTTCTGTATGAAGAGAAAAAGTTTAAAAACAGTATAGTGTCAGAAATCCTATTTACTGAATAGAACTTAACAAAAAAGCCGCATAGGAAAAACAAAAAAACAAGAAAACAACAACAACAAAAAATCCAAACAAAAAAAAACCAACCAACCAAAAAAAAATCAAAAACCCCACAAAAACTCAACCAAAACTGCTTGTGTATTCAAAAGAAAGCAAAAGACAAATTAACATAGGCATGACATCTTAAGATATCAGTTGGAAAGAATTTCAAATTCATTTCAAATCTGCTGCTCTATCAGATTAATTTTGATTCATAACATACTATCAAATCCCACACAAATAAATGAGTACTTTACATGTTGCACTCATTCTTTTGAAAATGATACATTAATAAACTTCAGAAACTTATGTAACAGCACATTTGTCAAGTTTCAAGCTCTTCTTAATTAATTCAGATCATTATTCTATGAAAGTTTCAACACATTTAGAAAAGACATTTTTGCTGTTAATCAACATTTCAGCTATGAGAGGAATGTTAAAAAAAATTAAAAAATAAATAATCTCTCATGAATGGAAAGCTAAAGGTTGCTGTCTGCTTTCTCAACACAGTAGGGTTGATAAAAGGAAAGTGTGTATCTTACCTCATTTATTTAAAGTAAATGGAATAGCCAATCCTGTCTGGGGCTTATGCACACACTTCTGTAAGCAATCTACAACTTGCACTGCAGGACATAATGCTGCTGTTTCTGGAATCTTTACAACCCATCTATTCCATACCAATATGCCAGGGTGCCTTACAGTTTTTGTAGGAGTCATTATGTAGATTAAAGCATCTTATGAATACCACTTTGACAATTACTTGAGTAAACAGTCGTAATTCAAGACAATAGTCAAGAAAACTCCCGGGCAAACAGATTTAAACAATTTTTCAGGCAAACACACAGCCGTCTCATGGATCATACCTCCTGTAACAATTTGTCTAACTTCTGCTGTAATTCAAGGAAGTATCGTGATGTGATGAGGCCCTGGTGAGATTTATCCAAACAATCTCGAGCCAGTTCTGTGATCTGATGGTGGGTAAAACTGAGCACTCCATCTGCCAGAGGAAGAGTGTTCTCTGGAGAATGATTTGTTATAATGTCCTGAAGCCTCTCTTCCATCTGAGCTGTGGCCTATAGAAAAGTAATTGTTCAACACATTAAATTAGTTCTACATGAAACTAACAGCCTTGAAGTTATTTCTGACTCTAGAATATTTCTATACTGCCTAAGAATTTACCTAGCTGGAATGCATGAAATGTTTGAAGCAACAGGCAAGTACACAAAGGCAAAGTGACAGATGACATTTCCCCACATCACCAGTACAGAAAAGCAACAGCCTTGTTGTTCTACTACAGTTCCCCACTTTGTCTGCCAATGGTCATTAACTGTGCACTAATCTTGTGATAATCACTAACAGAACTGAAAAGCTTTTAAGTCAAAGCCAAAGTGGAAATATATAAAAAAGAAAAAAAAGAACTCATAGGGGTCTACTTTTTTCTGCTGAAACTGCAGATACTAGACAGCAGAATATAATCACTACTTTCACAAAGGTTATTCCACAAAAATATTTCACTGAGCAGAGTTTGAATGAAGCTCATTTGACTAATTAAAAGCACCACAGACTCACAGATCTTGCCAAATGTGTCTGCAGGTTCCCAGATGCATTTGTTTTACAGAACCAACTGTCTGGTTCTCACAGAACTGCAGATGCTTAAAAAACCCCCTTGAAGATACCATTATTATTATTAATATTAAACAATAATCCCACACATCTTAGTTCATGTCTCAAACAGTAAGATGAGTGAGTTCTTCACAGTTCATATTGTTGCTCGATTGCTCTGCAAATCTTGACAAATCCTTCTTTACATTTATATGAAGAAATGCAAAGAAGTTTCTCCCCTTTCAACTCATGTTTTAGGAACAGTACCTTGTTTTACTTTCCAGGGGTAACCAAAATCCTAGGAGCAACAGAGTACAGTGCTTCAAGCTGCACACACACACCTGCACCTAGGAACTCATCTGTGTCTCAAGATCTCTGGACAGGAGAGCAAAATGTCCTCCTATCTCACAGTCAAATTCCCACATCTGTGTACTGATCTTATCAAGTGCATTAGATCAGTGCATACAATGCACATACACGTATGTAAAGTATACAGCAAGTGTTTGGGAAAATGAAGAAATGGCACTAACCAAAGGATCCGCTGGTATATCACTACAGATGCTTCTCAAGACTTAGCACTGGAAACTGGTTTTGATTTAGTAATGCAGTATGCATTTGCCCAAGTACAGCACCTATTGAAATCCAATGTATCATCAGATTCCAATCAGCAGAGTATTTTACCTGCATGATTAATTTCAAAACCAGTCTGGCAGCGTTGCCAAGTGAATGTCCAATTCTCAGCCAGAGTTTTCTTTATCGTGATTTTATCGTTGCAGTAAGAGCTCAGTGATGCTTTATGGAAGCCATTACAGGGCTGGATCATTACTTCCCATAACAAAAGCTCCACTTACTCAGAACCTATGTTGCCTACCAATTTAGATATTGGGTATCTTAAATATAATTCATTACCTTTGGGAACCTTTCTTTGTAGACATGGTTCATCATAATTATTTCATTGTCACAGCAAGCAGGAGAACGTCCAGGGCTGCAAGCAAAGCAAATTATCCCTTTACATTTGTCCCAGCATGAACTACAGTTAATTATTGTATTTCTGTATGATTTACTGGCAACAAAAAGCACAGACTTCACTGGAAAGAAACAGTCTGCAATCAATAGTACGCTTGGTTCCTTTCTGCTATTTCTTTTCGTGTCCTCATGATTATTTAATGTACTTGGCATCTAATTGCTAACCATGTTATTCTCCTAGTTTGTACCTGTATTTCAAGGCAGATGAAGCCTTGTGAATATTACCTTTTCCTCAGAAGGGCAACAGAGATCTTTTTAAATGGTCTTATACCTGTACCTTTGAAGATTATCTAGATAAAATCAAAATAACAAGATCTGACCAAGAACTCTGGTAGCTGCTAGTGAAGAAGTACAAAATGAGCTTGTTTGACTTTTGTTTGTTTTTCTAAATGGATAATTTGAGAAAATATATCAAAACAATCTATTTTCCATCTGACCAGGAGATAAAGGCAGTAACTTCCTACAAATAATGTCATATATATGCACGTGTCAAACAAAGCTGGAGCACTGTGCCTGTAAAAAAAAGCACAAGACTTTGTGAAAAAGAATTCATAAAAGATAACCATAGACCTCACAAACCTACAAAATTACTTTTTTCTATCATGACCCTCACTGTCCACTACAAAGGCCTTTAAAAAAATCTGAATACAGATTTCCTGTGTTGGTGATTCTGGCCCATTCAATCTGTCTGGAAGGTCAGGTCTAGTGGAAAGGTCCCTGCCCACAGCAGGGGATTGAAAAGAGATGATCTTTAAGGTCCCTTCCAACTTAAATCATTCTGTAAATCTAAATCTGGCTTCTGGTATTCTTAACGGTCAAAACTGAACACTAAACTTTGTCACAACAGCAAGTCCTTGAACTGATACAGGCAGTCTGTTACAGACATTCACAGGCTACTAATGAGAACAGAGCAGGTACACAGATTCAGAAAAGGAACACTACAATTATATCATTAATGACTAGGCCGTCAAGACAGTCTCTGCAAGATAGTTCCCTTCACATTAAGACCTATCTCAACAATATTTACCACTGAAGTAAGTCATGACCAAAACCAGAGCAAGTATTTAAAGGACTATTCTTCATTCAGCCTCAGTTACATACGTATTTCAGCCATTTCAAAACCAGAACACATCCCCAGTGTAAACACCATGATGCTCCCCACAATATGTGACTTTAGATCCACCCTCAGTTTTTACACAAGCTCACCTGAGACTTCGGGACCGAGGGCGCATTGCAGTCGTCCTGCACCTGTTATCACTGGCAATGCTCTCAGTGGTACAGAAATGTTTAGACAAAAAATGCAGTTCATCAGGTGTTGGTTGGTATGGTAACTGGTGTAGCTTCTCTTGGGATGAGCAGGATGACTGCAAGAGCACAAGAAAACACAAGCTTCCATCAGAGTGAAAAAAGACCATTTTCAATACCATATTTGGTGCTTATGAATAATGAATAATGTAATTTAAGTTAAATATTATAGTTACTGTTTCTCATGCCTGACTACCAATTTAAAGAAGAAAATGAATAATTATTCTCAAACTCATGAGCTAAGTATAGAGTAAATATTAAAAAAAAAGAACCACTTCAGTTCCAGAAGACACACTGCATTTCAAAAATTTAAATTTCCTAAGGCAAAGGTGACATATGATGTCTCATGTCAGTGATACATAAGAACAGCTAAAATGGAGTTTGCTGAAAATTAATTATTGGAATAGGATGGCCTAAGTATGGTAACCAAAAAGTACAACTTATTGTCACAGTGCCAACTGTAAACCTTCATAATAAAGGTACTTTGTTATCCATATTTAAGACATTACTAATGCTCTTAAAAATAAAATTAAATACTATCTAAAATTTTGCTGAAAAAACTAATAGGCTAATATCTTATAAAAAACTGTACACTGAAAATAGAGTGAGAGAACTCAATACATTTATCAAGACCGGTTCTATGGCTGACAAAAAGTGAAAGGAATTACACTAAAACCATCCATTTAGTGTAAAACTGGAAGATAGAGACAGGTATGAAAATGGCAGTGCTACCATGAGAACCACCCTTGCAACATTTCACGTTCAGAGCTGCATTACATAAGCAGTGCAAGTAACCATACTATGTATTTTAAGGGTTTTTATGCAGCTCTACCTGAGCCACGTTAGATGCTTGGAGATAGAACTTTGAACTTTTCCGTGAACCTGGATCTGGTAGCCTTTTTAAGGAACACATACATAGTTAAAACCATTAACAACCAGCCTTGCTAACGTGGACTGACAAACAGAGAAATGTTCTGCTGTTTCTGGTACCAAAATCAGTTTCCAAGTTAGCTAATTCATAAATATTCCTGTACGATTGCACAAAGCTGCCTAGTACCATGCAGACATTCCCTGTAGTTTACCCACCAAAGGGAAGAAGTTGAAAAACTTGAGTATCTTTCTGGAGCTCTTCAGTCTCCAGCTGGATTTCTCAATAAAATTAATTTCTTTTATGTATCAATTTACATATGCCCATTACTGCTTATCTGACTTCTCATATTGAACACCAAGGCTCTCACCTGGGTGCTCTTTTAATGGAGGCAAACACAGTGAAGAGTTTTTTTTGTTACATCATTTCTAGCGAGGGAAATCAATAAACTTTTGTACTGTACAAATATTGCCCCTGCATTGCTAAGGTCAGCTGATAATAACCAGGCTGCTAAGTACAGAAATTAGGAAGTCTTTTTAATCTCCTGGCAACTTGTGTGGTAAAGGATAATACCCTAACTCTTAGAAGCAAAAGAAAAGTTTTCTTATCACACTAGATCTCATGAAGTCATCTCGTAAAAGCAAAAAGAATAAAACCCACTGGCAGAAAAGGCTAAGAAGGACATGGGAATGCCACACCACATCAGAACAAGCTGAAGTTTGCAAGACTGTGTTACCTTGCTTTGCTGCGGGCTAAGAGGCACGCACACTGAGAATTTACCACAGCTCATCGGATAGGTAGTAACTTGTTGAGTTACAGTAACTCATGCATGAAATTCTGCCTTAGCACATTACCATGCATAATTCAGCATACAGCATGGTAAGGTAAGTTTTTCTTATCTCACACTATAGCAGCTAGTTGCAATTAACCTCACAGCACATATCCCACAGCCACACTCTGTAAAATAAAAGACACTCTAGCACAGGAGTATTTCCCAATACAAAGCATCACAGGTGGCTACTCCTCTAAAATCATTCTCTATCTCTGGTTTCAGGGGATTGTGGGAAGATCAGTGGGAAAATAACTCATCTCACACTTCTCATATAAGGTGCCACAGAGTTTAGATCCAACATGACTGAAGTGAAGATCTTCCTAATGCTAACCATTCTCAGTTGTATCAGGACCATCACAGGCACAAAGTACATTTTTTTGGTGATCTAAATTCTTATTTCAGTACAAATCCAAATTCTTACAGCAAAATTCTTAAACATAATAGTTCTCCTGGCATCCTACAATTAATGCTCCAAAAATCACACAAGAGTTAAAATATTTTTAATATGTTCAACTGTAGTGCATTATGGAAACATATATGTTCTTCTGAAACAGAAATGCAGGTTTGAAAAATATGCAGCTTGTCTCAGTTCATCACTTTTATAAGGCTTGCTCTCCTAGAAGACATAATCATCTCAACTGTATTTTCTAACTGCCAAGATTTGATCCTACTGTGCTAGAATTAAGATACACCAACAGCTTCTTTTCAACTGAATAATCAATCAGAAGGTAATTTTAATTTTGATTTTGTTGTGGTAACTGGTATATGTGGTATTTGCACCACTTCTAAACCCACAACCTTCTATTAAATAGGTAATTCTACCCATCCCATCACTTTCAATATTAAAAAACAAACAAACAAACAAAAAAATAGGGTAACAAATGAGGTTACAAATGAGGTGAGCTACACTCACCTCAGCATAACTGTGGTAACTACAGATACTTTGGCCCCTACTTTGACTTCCACTCGCTTGTGAAGAACAGAGTTGTGCTCTACTGTGATCTGTAAAAACTCTTTCTGCTCACTGGTTGATACATGTCTAGATTAATGTGAATTTTATTTATTCATCACTGAAAATAGGGTGTTCCATATGTACATTTACAGTGTTGTATGAACTGGTCTCCCATTTCCTCTAAGAATAAGTAAAAATGTGGAGGACAAGGCTGAACTGTGCTAGCTCTTTCAGATTCTGAGAAAGTACATGAAAGCAATTAGATGGGTACACTTCTAGTTTTGGTTTTGTGATTCACATATATCATCAAGGGGGTAAAAGAACAAAGTGAAAAACATCTCTAAGAAGTGAAGAAATAGTCGTTAGACTTAGAATTCAAAGGCTATCCAAGTGCCTTTGCAGGGCTTATAAGCAGTAGCAAATTCTCAGGCAAAACAGAACAAGAAACTAACCATGAGATACTTCTTGCAGCAGCCAAGACAATAAAGGCTAATGTGTTTGTCTCAAACTCCAGTAGCAGGGTGGCTGTGGCACCAAGGACTTGGGTAACAACAGCCAAGGACTGTTGGCAATAACATGCTGTGAGAAAGAACAAGATGTGACAGGACAAGGGGCCATGAGGAGGTAGGACAGCACTTTTCTGGGACAAAGGTCTTTGATCCACCTCCTGGAGATAAGCACAGCTCAGTACAGCACAAACAGAGAAATGAGGTGGAGAAGCAGGCACAGACTGTAGATCAGGGGGGAATCAAGACTGCCAAAGATGCCTGAAGCCCTCTGAACCCTTTCCACAAGGACCTGGAAGACTGGCATGTGAGTGACCACTAATTTGCATAGAAACTGAGAAACCCAACTTCAGGGTGGCAACAGCTTCTCTATAAAATGGTACCCTCCACACAAGCCTCAGGCATTCCCAGGATCCTGAGCAGCTGGACTAATGCTGGAACCAGCACTGGTGATCTCTTCTTCCCCCCTCACCCCCCCGCCACCTTTTTCTTCTTTTTTCTTTCCTTCCCACCCCACCCCTTTATGCAAAACCCACTGATGTGCTTATATAGCACATCAGAGACTAACAAACCAATTTCTATGCCAAGTGTGTAATTTACAAATAAAACTTAGTGAGTTTTTGTGGATCATTTGACTTCTGTAATTTCATTCAACCACAAGTATTTATCAATCTTGGTTGATCCCTTACTCTTAAGGGTGAGACACCATTGATATTTATGGCATGAATTCTCTACTGCTGCTTTCTTCAACAAAATTAAAATGTATTTATTGGAAACACAGGTTTATTTCCACAAGTAAGAAACTGTTTACTCAGTGGTAGGGAAGACATATAAGTATGTTATTATTTATATATTCTGGTCAGAAATAATCATGGGGTAGGTCAGCAATGATGTATTACAGAAGTTAAGACATAAGTCCATAAATGTATGGACAGCACATGCAAATACCACATAAAACTGCTCCAGGATGTCTAAAGCAGCTAGTGAACTTAAGCGGGGAAGAAAGTATATTAATTAGAATTACCATTTTAAAACTGAAGATATCAAAGAAATGAATATGGACAGAAAATTAAAACTGTATTTTGATCTGGTTTTGACACAGCTTTTATTCTCCTTTCTAGCACAAGTCTGTTTCTTGCAACAGTGACAGTGTTTCTATGGCAATTCTTTTATCTGATATAAACTCCTTTATGTCAATATATTTTAGGCAAAGAGGACAGCATATCTGATCTAGTTCCAATAAGAGGTATATAAACATGCCCTAACAAAAACTGCTTACGGAATTAATGTGAAACCAAGGAATTTACTTGGCAAAAGTAACATCTACACAGAAAAGAAAGGAGAGGTCAAAATTAGTGCTTTAGAGAACAAGTTCTTAAGATACATGAAATTACTCAACATGGTTTAAGACAAATAGAATTGTCCTTCCAGAAGTCTTTGTGGACAAAAATAAAATAAGAGTTGATCATAACACAAAATGGTCATATTTCATCATTGTACAGAATGTGGAACCCAACTGTTTCACAAGAGAAACTGAACAAACCCACTGGAAGTAGGAAGAGAAAGCCTACTTTAATTGCCAAAGAAACAGCTTAAAAAAATCAGTTATTACCCATTCAGTAAAATGTGCTATTCATAAAAGGTAAAACACCTTTTATAGGCATATAAGGCATAAAACATTGAAGAGCCATAGCTGGATCTACACAGACCAAGCCTTTCACTGCAGTGATGTGCTCTAACTGTCAAAATGTCAACTATTTGCTATTTCCAAAGTAGGCTTTCTCCACAGCCTCTCAGGTGTGACTACCACAACCAAGAGCTTTGCTCCAGGTTTTAACATGAGAGAGTCGTTCCTCTCCAGTACAGAGATGTGCAGATGCACAAAGTAGAGGCTGGTATTTCTCCCATGGCCAGCTCCCAAGTCCTGGAGCGGGATCCAAGGCACTGCTGTGGCATATGAGATGCACAGGTATGGCAGGGAGCTGACACAAGATTGGCAGAAGCAAGCCTGAGGGGAGCTGAGCCGAGCCCAGCTGAATACTGACAACCACAGCTGAGCCTGCGGTCTGGCGACAGACAGCAAGACATGGACAACCCAGCTTTTCTGGGGATTTGTCCCTCATCGTTTCTTCTTCTGGCCTCAGGGATGGGGAACAAAGGCCGTGAAGAGCAAATGTCATTTTGTCTTTGTCTCAGCAGCCACACAGAACTGAGCTGAGGTGCCGAACACCTTTTGTGTGTAAAGCACCTTCTCTTTTGTAAATTTGGTTATCAATATTGTTGCCATTACTGTGCATTTCCTACTCCTTAGCTGTTGGTTTTCTGTTGTTACCACAACCCATAGTCTCTGCTGTTGTTATCTCAACCCCCACTCTCTGCCTTTATTCCCCTCTCACTGGAGCGGGGTGGGGAAAATGGGAGTGGCCTATTTGAAATTTAATTCCCAGCTGTTTTTTTAAACCACCAGAATTGCACTGAAACATCTGGTCCGAAAGGTAAAAATTAGTAAGTTAAACTTATTCTATTATGCATCCCAAAGGACTTGTTTTATTCCAACTACAGCCATCTAAAAGGCTAGATATCTAACCTATTATCATGCACTAACATCTCACAATTGCCAAAGGAAAAGAAAGGCTAATGTGTGATTCATCTCATCCTAAGACAGCAGTCTGACCCAGGACAGATGAATCATGCCATAGACAGTTTCTCTTTCTTCTTGTCATCAAGGCAGCCACAGTTAAGACTTGATACCTAGTAACTATTACATGGTTAAAATAAGGCAGATCAAAAGGGGGCAGTTGAACACTATTCGCTACCAAAAAGCATCTCTAAGCAAAGTACACATTGTGTAAAGTTTTCTTCTATTTCAGGGAAGTAAAGCAGTTTCCTATCACGTGTTAGTTCTAAGTCTGTCAAACACACCAAAACCTACATTGTCTTCTCCTAAGAGAAGCATGCTACATTTGAGAAGCTGAAGCATGCGAAAGACATCTATCAGCACAGCAAAACAGATACTTACAGAAACAGTTGAGCTGGGTGTATTTGTACCATAGCCAGAAGAAGGGAGAGAAGCCAAAGACCAGCGGCGACCATCAGTCCTGGAAGGTATGAAACGGAGGTTAGTCAAATGACACTGCAGTACCCCAGTGCAGTAACATCTGCTGAAGTATTACTGCAAAATAAAACTGCATCCCCAAAGCATGGTACAAATAGGGGTTCTAACAAACAGTATACTTTCACAGGGCACCACAGTAAACAAGCATTCACCAAGGATGAATTATTTTTACTGTGGTTTTCTTTGTAGTTAAAAATCTATGAGATGGAACAACCACAAAGAGAATGAACAGCTCCACAGAACTGGTATCTAATACAAACAGAAATGGACACAAAGCTCACAACTTTTAGGTCCATCACATGAAAAGTAATGAGAAGCAAATTAAAAAATTTGTGAACAAATGCAGACCACTGTGCTCTGAGCCACAGAATAACCATCACAGTCTGATTGATATAAAAGGGTAGTGCATTCTTCAGTGGCACCAGCAGAGGATATCAGCAAACTAGCAGGCTAATGATTAGGTAAAAACAAACCTAAATGTTAAATGTTACATACATGAATCAGAAAAACAAATCCTCAGAAAAAAATCATGCTCACTCAGAATAAAAAAATAAAATAAATACACAGATTATAACCAAAGCCTGATTTATGTTCTTCATTGTCTGAGGTGATCTACACAAAGACAACATGGAACTTCAACATTCAAAGTGGCAAACAAAAAACCAACTATGAGAGAAGTGTTTGGATTTCTGAGAAGGTAGAATTTACCTGTCATTTCGATGCCCATGACTGCAATACAATTGAATCAAATGTGTTAAAAAAAGGCAAAATAATATACAAATAACAAAACAGGCCAAGTTTTTATTAACAAACGGTATGACAGTGCGGAAAGGAGAACTGAAGATCTGTTTTACAAAGATCATCTCCCAAGTCTGATTGACAAAAAAAGTGAAATTCTGAAGAACTGAAGATTAATTGAAGTGTATTTTCAAAGAACTGAAGTCATGTCAAATCAGGAATCTTAAACCTATTGATGCAGAGGTTTAAGAGGTCCCTTCCTTCAAGCTAATAGTCTAAAAAGCCCCTTGCTTCTTTCCAATATACCCACTTATTCATCCACAAACTACAGTCAAAACTCTGGGACTTTGTATACATAAAGCTTAAGAGAAGGAACTACAGTACATTATTAATATTAAAATATGAAGAGCACATGTGCTAGAGACTGCTAATTGTGTCAAATACTGAACTCTAGAAAAAACTTCCACCTCTGCCATAATCTTGTTCTTAATTCATTCTTTTACATTCTCTTCTTCACCCGGTATGTAAGAGATACCTCCATATGAAAGCACCATTCTAAAAGTAGTTTTCTCTTCATTTGGCTTAGCTGTTCACAATTGAAAGAATTTAGGCAGTATTTAAACGTGGGTGAGACCCATGTATTCTGTATCTGTGAGAAAGAAAGTATTTCTTAATTGAGTAACTCACAGTGAGCAGGGTACTTGAATCACACAGAAAGGTTGTCAGGGGTGCAGATAGGCTACCACAGAAAGTTATCTGGGAGGCAAACATGGGCCAACAGGAGGCATTCAAAAAGGATGATGGGAAAAAAAACCCTACAGCATTTTTCCCTGGACTCTTGATACACCACTTGCTTCTGTCCTAAAGTATGGCTTTACTCACTTTCCAGCAGCTCTAGGAAAGGCAGTCTGTCACCGACCCACGGGTTCGTAGATGCTGGACTTGTACGTACAATAGAAGTGCTGACTTCCAGAGGCACAGGCTATTCCTGGGCACTGATCACCCCACCAGACGTGGGCAGAGGAAGGTGACTCTCCAGCTTGGTTCCAAGGCGCTGGGGAAGGCTGCCTCCAGCCCTGCCCACCGGCTGGAAGCACAGCACAGGGCCACCTCCCTGGGGCAGCTCCCTTTGCTGCGGCTGCTGCACGGCATGGCCAGCACCTGATGAGAAGTGGCTACACTAAGGAAGCAGCTTCACAGAAGGCTTCAAATCATCTCCTTTGCCTCTCTCGCCCTTCCTCACACTGTCCCAGCTTTTTGGTATCCCCACTGACTGGGTGGTAGTGGATAAAAAAGAAGTATCCATACCCCTACACCTTTGACCCTGCTCCTTCAGCCTCCTCCATCACCCTTGTCCTTCCCTTCCTTTGTATACCTATTAAATTTACAAACTATAACAGAAAAGGCATAAAGTCAGAAGTTTACTCTCATTAACCAAAGTGCATTTTACTATGAAAATTCATCCTACCACAACTTGTATGAAAACAACCACAACAGACAAACCAAATTAATAAGGAAAAAAGTTGTATTAATGCAGTTTTAAACTTCATTGCCATCAAGCATTTTCAATATAAACACAGAACAAAATCAGTTTCCACAGAAAATTGCTCTAAGTATTTCTTGAATCCCACTGAAATGGTGAGATATTTTTAAATCAGAAATTTCCTTCAGTTAAAGAATCTCACATTACAGGGCTCTAGAGAGATCAAAATCCAAATGAAACACTGGAAAACAAATCCTTTTTTTTTTTTCCCATTAATTTTGAATTTTAAGGTTTGCAAAAGTATAATGTTTTAAACTTTCTGTTGATTATGGGTGGGGAAGGAAAACTATTTCCCGGCTGCTGCATTTCTAAGCAATGCTCGATCTTTCACATCTGCTTTTTCCGTTATAATCTATTTCTGGATTTAATGAATCTTTCTAAAAATATGCTCACAAACAAATGTAATCTCTGCAAGAGATAGTATCTCTGACAAAAGGAAAACTATCAAGAGGGAGTAGATTCAAAAGAAATACTCAACTTTCTTAAGATAATTAAAAAAGCAACATCACTAGCTATTAGGAAGATTGACAAGATCTACTGTCACAAATTAACTACATTCAGATTAAAAAATTATGGAAGTTTTCACTCCTTTGCAGCTTTAAAAAAAATAGTTAAGCCATTTCCTTGCACTTACTTCTGAGAATTTTTGTGTGCTACTTTACTGATCACCAAAAATAAAGTAACTAAAACTTTACAGGCAAGCTACAGCTCAGTGCAAACCCATCAGTTACATGCCTGACACTGCTTAAGCATTCCAATTTCATTTTATATATATATATATTGTCCTGGCTAAACATATATATTCTGCCTACCTTCACAGACATAAGAGTTGATGAACATATTAGTTGCAGCACGGTGACAATGTTAAGTGATGGGGAACCACACAGGCACAAACAGGCAGTCTCCCATGACATGCTATCAACTTTGGTAATGGTTCATTAATAATAATTTACTTCACAGATCACTTCAAATTCACTTTAGATCTTCAAAAATTCTACTAACATTAATTAATCCTCACAACACTCCTGTGACAATGCTTATTGTCTCACAGACATTGGTACAGATATTGAAACAAGTCAATGACAGGTATTCAAGGTATGGTAATGGTATTGCTGTTGTCAGTAAATTCAGGACCTGTACTAGAGTGATCTTATAAGCCATGCACTTCTTATATCATTAAAAAAGCATGGGAAGAAATCTTCAAGTAGTTTAAAATTTCCCCACATCTCAGTAGGTAAGACGATAATGTCTGAATCAGATTCATTACAATTAAATCATTAATCTATTTTTTAAAAGTCAAAAATATATATGCTCGCATTGCATCGCACATGCAGCAGTTTGTTGCTGCTGAGGTTTAAAATGGTTTACATTAATGAGCTAATACGTATTATTCTAAGTGACAGACCTGACAGATGTATTTGCAATCATCTTTTGTATCTGCATACAACAACATTTCCTCTATGTAAAATGTGTGTTGAATACTACAAACAAGCTCTTTCTTACCTTCGTGCAAAAGAAAAGTGGGCTGAGGCACTGGGAGAAAAATTCCTAGGGCTATCTTGAGGACTGTTTCCTGTTGGAGATGATACACAAAAAAATTATTATTAGATGGCAGGGTGAAGAGAAGCCATTAAAAACATTCAGACATATTAATGCATGCATTTCCAGTGGGTTAGAAATTAATTTCAGAATTTCTTTTTTCGTAGTCTCTCTGAAAATAAACTCTGAAACAGAATCTTATTTTGACTCATGTTTCATTTACACTGAATTTTATTGACTTTTGTAACTCATACAGAACTGTTCATCAGCCTTTTAATTTGAAAATTCTCAAAACAATTTGATAATTAACGTTTAAAGAAACCAGTACATTAGCTTGAAAGAACAGGTTTTAAGTGTCACAAAAAAGATTGGTTTTTTTAAATATCATACAAAAGAATGAAAGATAGAAAAATCATTATCAAACAGGTTTAGCCCATATACGAAGTCTTTACAGCATTTTCACAGCTTCCTTGCAATTTTTTTTTCATTGCTCATTTTTTCTATCTCCAAAACAAACAAGCAGACAAAACACACTGAACTGAACTTTTTTACCCTTAACTGCATTTTGTGAACAGATTTCAGCTTTGGGGTTTGTTACTCCTTTCTATTAGAACACCTGACCTCCTGTGGACCAGCACGAGTGCAGAAAGGCAGCAGCTGCTGAGAGCTGCTTCTGCCACCTCCACCCCTCAGCCCGTACAGTTAGAGGAGAAACTGTATTCCTTCCTTCAGAAGGAATAAAAATTACCTCTAAAATAACCTAAAAAACCTACAAAATAACCCCCCAAACAAACACAAAAACCCAAACCCCAAATAAAAAAAACCAAACAACCCCTCCCCTAACACCTCCCTCCCCAAAAAAGCCAAAAGGATCCAATCTAAAGTAGTACTGTCATACATCTAACTATCAATCTTTCCTTAAACTTTTCTTTAAAATGACAGTAGCAGTAATACATGAAAATAGAAAAAAAGTAATGCATTTGTTGTAGTAATGCATTTTATTTTTGGACATAAACGAGACTGCAACAAAAGCAACTGATAAAAAAAGAGCTCCTATGTAGCCAGCTACAAACAACATGAAATTTTTGAGGGGAAAATTGCTACCTATGCGTGAAAAGGCCAGCACAAAAAATGAAGTCCTTAAAGGGCTTCAAGTGGCCTTGACTGTTATTCAAATGTTTGAATTAACATTGCATTTATCACAGTGATGCCCATAACAGATCGCATTAATTCTATATGGGAAAGCATAACCATTGAGTGATTAGGCAGCAAACACAGTGATCAACACACATCCCCACACTACCCCCCTCCTTTTTTGTCTAGAAGCAGATGTAAAATGCTTTCTGAGCTGTGCTGAACAGCTTTTGCAGCTGCTCTTTCCACAGCCTCAAGAGACACGGATTCCACTCTCACTGGCCAATATCCCCAAGTTTTTTTTGCCCATTAATCTATCATGGCAGAATTATGTCCTGCCTACATTCTCCACATCCCCTCAAGGCCCCAGCTTCCTCCTTACCCTTCAGACACTTCTGAGGGCCTCAATAATTTCAAGGTGGCAAGGATTTTCATTCTCTGAATGGGTTGGAGCAGAGGGAATCTGAAGCCTATCTTTACTTGGGACTAAAAAAATTTATTCTTACCCTGCATCAACTGTACCACCAAATTACTGAGAGCAACAGTTCATTCAATTTAACAGCTAACTGGATTGCTTTTTCTGCTACCAGAAATTATTTAACAAAGATAAGCTAAAAAAAAAAAAATTGCAACACTGTGCAGATAAAACACGGTCACAAACTTTAACTACTGCACTAGAAAAAAATCAGCTGTAATCTGGAGTGTGTTGTGGCTTAAATAAGCAAATAAGAGAAAGAAGCTACCTTGAAGTCTGGCAGAAGAGCACAAAATCAGCCTTAACATGATGAGACAAACAGCTTTTGACAGGAAACAGTTTTACAAATCAGAATATGGGGCTTTGTAAACCAATTCCCTTTTTTTTTGCTAGCTGAAGTTAGATATGGATATAAACATGTTTTTAATACACATCAAGGACATACCTTACTTCCATGAGTTAAAATATACACAAAAACTTCATAAAGAAAAAAATATTACTAAATAATGCAGCAATTTTATAGCTATCAGTGTGGATTTGGATTTGTGGAGTCACAATGCTGCAAACTCTGTTGCTAGAATCAACATAGATCACTTCCTTACAGACAAAACCTTAAGAAGTCAAAGTCTTACTCAGGAAGAGCATCAGATCCTGTTATTAGGAAAATCAGCTTGCAAGGATTACTTTCAATAGCAAATCAGCTTTTAAAATAACAAGACTGGTGACACCATACACATAATACCTGGATACTAAATCCTGAAGGTTTATCTAGAAGTTTTAAGAACTCCGACGAACCTGGGAACAAACAATGAGAATACGAACCCCTAATGACTGGAGAAACAGCTAGTGCTATTACAGGTTTAAGGTGTAGTATTCCAGAGGAGCAAGACACGTTGGAAGCAGAGTCCTACATGCCTCCATCCATCAAGGCATTCACCCACCCATATGCAAGTCAATACCTGGGAGACTTTCAAACAAAACCCAGTGCCAGTTACCTCTCTGTCCATATGCGCAGGGCTGGCTGATGAGTCAAAGCCTGCTGTTATTTGAAATCTCCTTGTATTGCATGTTTTAGTCCTATAGCATCTCTATGTGACTGAGATTACTGCCCAAGTGTCTGATTCAGTAAACTAAACTAGACTGGTGGTCAGACATTAGACAATTAACTCCAGCATCCTCTGGGAGACACAATGAATAGGCAATCAATGTACCAAAACAATACTCTGCTTCATAACAACACACAGGGTGGCTCATTTTGCAAGAACCTATTGTTAAAAAAACTGTATCAAGACAATTAAACTTTGATTGTTTTGCAAGTAGCTTCAAGCAATCCTACGTCTTTGCCACTGAGGAAAGATGTTTCAAATCTTTTTAAAAAGGCACATTACAGTCACTGTATATTATGAATGTATTTTTAATAGCTGTCTACCTGCAAAACAAAGAGTTTCAGATGCGATGACTTTCTGTTAGTATAGAGGGAATACCAGATTAATGGTAATTGTTATCCCAAATTCCTGATGGACCAAAGACAAATCCAGTTTGAATTTTTTTAAAATGTACCACAGTACATCAGTGCCCCATTAATACAACAACGTGCCATATGTTCCTCTGTATCAGTTTACATGGTGATGAGCCCTGACTGTCAACTGAGTAATACACAAGACATCATACACCTGCGGTCACAGGTCTGACCTTCTTACCATAACAAACAGCATCACTCAGCAGAACATACAGCGGGGCAGTAGAATCATTCTGAATACTTCTGCAGGTGCTTTCCAAAAAGTCAGGAGCTCAGGCTATTATTTTCATGTGAGGAGCTCAGGCTATTTAAAAATCTGGATTAACTATACCTGAAACCAGCAAAAAACTTGCCTCAGCTATGGCAAGGAAGGTCAGTATGATCCTTAAATCCATCTGCAAGAAAGCTCTACATGTTCCAACCACTACTTAAATACTGAGAGTGCTATTTTTACAGGATTTAATTTCTATCTGCATGTAACTTGCCACTTAGATTTTCTTCTCCTGTCCTTAAACTAGTAGATGATTTGAAATTTCCATAACCATTTACTGCACCCGAAAGAAAGACTAAATAAAAAGTTTAGTTTTAGCAAATCTGTTTTTGTAATTCTACATGTTACAGTCGTCTGAGTAATTAATATACTGTATTATTTTCCTTTCAGTTTTCTTTCAAAATCTGACATTCAGAACCCTGCTTTATATTCCAGCTTTTAGCATTTCCATACTTCAACACACTATGGGCCTCATTTATT